>NQII01010024.1:5890-41794 GCA_002778355.1 Clitarchus hookeri
TGCCTGGGGGAGGAGAGGGTCGAGGTGGGTCACCCCACACAGAGCTGAGTCCGTGCAGTGTGCCCGCGCCTCGTGCGGCAATAGGCGTGCAACACTACCCCCTCCTAAGTCTGCTCGTCCCTAACAGACTCTCCAACACCTAGACCTTGGTACAGCAGCAGTCGTTCGACGTGGACAACCTTCAGGCTTCACCCAGGAGCCCTGTCGACAAATCTGGTAGACCACGTCATTGATCTGCTTCAGAATCCTGTACAGACAGGGCATTCAACATTCTTAGCACTGAGATGTGTTACCCTGAAAGTGTTTCCTTTGATACAGCCACACCAGCCATCCTACACTGAATGCATCGTCTGCAACTCTCTGACCACATAGTGTTCCTCTTGATGCTACTAGACACTGGGATACGTTCGTTTCCTGCCTCCTGGCTGAGTTTCTTCTAACGAAGCTGCATATATGCAGCTTTATCTGTAAACTGGACTTCTCTCGTTTCCTCGCCTGCATTAACTGTTGGGTGATTTCTTAGGTGGCTCGACTCCAGTATCCTTGTCATTCTTACCACCATATAGAGATCTTTCTTCGTTCCCTCAGACAGGACATTGCCAGTAGTTTCAATGGGGCTGCGATTTGGATATAGATTATTGTGGCTGTCAGTTCCAATTGTTGGTGCACCTGTCCTTTGGTCAGTTCCTCGATGAATAGTCTCGGGTGGTATCCATGGACACCAGACTTGTAAGTGACCCTCCTTTCCACAGTTACAGCATTCTAGGCTTATACCTCGACGAGGGGCAGGTGTCGCTTCCTCTATGGAGTTTAAAAGTTCCCCTACCGCCGTCTCCAGTCTTCTCAACAAGCTCTCGGTAGTACTCACGTCTGACTGCCGGGTCCTGAATTCTCCAGTGTCCTGTCCGGCTACACTCCCAACATTTCCGACGCTTTAGTGGACAAAACTGGGTTGCCTAGCACAGGCTCTGGCTGCAATTTCTTTCATTGTGGTCTCCAACTCCCTCAAGACGTCCAGGATGGTCTCTCCATCGTCGTCATTGCAGCTGCCTGTACTGCATGCCGGAACATCGGCTCCTGCTTCGCTGATTCCACCTCCATTGCTCTAGCCCGGGCATCCTGCATGCTGTGTGGCGATTCCAGGCGTAAAGCTGGGCGCACATCCCTATCGGCAATAGCATCCACGAAAAAGTCGACTGCGATGTTGTCGCGTGCCTCCTCAGAGACAGGTGTGACAGCCTCACGATGTTCTGCCACGACTCCTGCAGTGGTCCTCCTGGTCGCTGGATGTGGCTTCGCAGTTGGACGCGGTGGTCGTATTTCAAGTATCGGTCACCGAATCACTGCTCCAAGGTCGACACCAATGTGGAGTACTCTAGTCGATGTCGTTCTGGCAGGGACTGCAATATTCCCAGTGTAGGACCCCCTAGTACAGCTGCCAGGTAGTACGCTCGCTACTCTTCAGTCCAGACATTCAGGGCCGCAACGATGTAGGACTGGTACCGCCCGCGCTAAGGTGTCTGTCCATCGTAGGGGGTGGGCTTTGTTATGACTCCTTTTCCCACACCTGGCTGAGGCGTACCCATTGTGCAGAACTACTGAGCCTATCCCGCGATGGCTGTATTGGCAGTGACCACTACTTTCTACTCGTTGCCCGAACTCGCCGGCTCATTGGTGGTCAATCTCGGCTCCTCCGCCACTGTATGTCTTCTTCCCTGCTGCTGTAAGAGTTCTTGCCATTCCTTCCTGAGGGTGATCACTTCCTGTTCCACCTTACCCTCAACACTGTCGAACCTCTCGTTAACACTGCCCATCCTTTCCTTCATGCTGTCCATCCTTTAATTCACACTGTCCATTCTGTCGCTCCCTTTGTCGATTTCCTTGTCCACGCTGTCTATTTTATTGTTTTCTAACTTGCTTCACATTCTATCTTTCGGTCTACATTCTCGTTCACACTTTCTCAAACATTGTCTATTTTCTTGTCGGCTAGTTCACTAATACAACTGATTTGGATATTTACGATTCACTTACACTAATAACTTGGCTATTTATATTTTCAGTAACACTATACATTTTACTATTTATATAGTCCTTAAAATTGTCTACTACACTATTAATTCTACTGTTAACATTACATATTTTGCTATTTATCCGAACACATGTAGCACCCATGCGATAGTAGGCGTATAACATGATATATTTCAAGCATCATATATGCCAACACATAAACACTTTTGTCGTCCATTATGTAAGATAGTGCCACATGAATAAATAAGGTTTTTATGTCATGTCTCGGTAAACAATTAAATTATTAATACCAAATTTGGCAAGCAAGTAGTACTGTGACAGATGATGTTAAATTGTATGTTTTATATATGCCAGACACTTATGGTCAAAATGACGACATATTTAGTCATTTTAGCTTAGAATGCGATATTGTCGAAACCATGTAATAAATTCAAACTTAACATTGCATGCTGTCAGTAGACATTAAAACTATCAACTCTGTCTACACGGAGCATCTTTTGTTCGCCATTTTGTAATATACTGCCACATGAAAAAATAAATGTCTGTTTTATATCTCGGGAAAAAATTGATTGATTCCTACCAAATATGGCAGACAAGTTGTACTGCAGCAGATAATATTAAATGGTATGTTTTAATAATGTCGTTCACTTATTTTCAAAATGGTGGCAACATTAGCCATTTTAGCTTAGAACCATGTAATCAATTCCAACTTATATTTGTATGATAGCAGTAGATATTACAACTATCAACTGTGTCTACACAAAGCATATTTTGTCCGTCATTTTGTAAGTAATCGCCATACGATTAAATAAAGCTTTATGTCATATCTCGAGAAACAATAGACAGATTCCTACCAAATTTAGCAAACAAATAGTACTGCGATAGATACTTCAAATTGGCATATTTTAAGGTACATCACTTAATTTCAAAATGGGCTTTTAGTTTAGTATGCTTTACCGTTGAGATCATGTCATCAATTCCAACATAGTTTTGTATGCTGGCAGTATATATTACAACTATCGAATGCGTAAACACGGAGCATCTTTTGTCCACCGTTTTATAAGATATGCCACATGAAAAAATGAAGTTATTATGTAATAAGTATCTCGGGAAACAATTAACAGATTCCAACCAAATTTGGCAAACAAATAGCAGATGGTGGAAACTGCTATTTTTTAATTAGTTCAGGCACTTATTTTAAAAATGTATGCTATATAAATATTTTATCTCAGTATATTTTATTAACAAAGCAAATTCCAATTTAACTTTGTATACTGGCAGTATCTATTAAAACCATCAAGTTTGTTTGTACAGATCCTCATTTCTCTGCCATTTTGTAGGTTGGCCCTACAGTTAAAAATAAGTTATTCCATATCCCGGAAAACACTCAACCAATTCTTACCAAAGTTGGGGAAGAAGTTGTACCGTGGTAGGCAACATAAATATGCATATTTTTAATGTAAGCCAGACAATTGTCAGAATGTTGGCTACAAAATCACTTCAGCTTAAAGTGATATATCCACGAAACTATGCGATCGATCTTAACTTATATTTGTATACCGGCTGCATACAATCATCGAATATGCTAATATGTAAGAATTTTTTTCGTCTTTTATGAAGATTGTCACATGAAAAATTTGGAGGTTTTATGCCATATATCAGGGACGAATCAACCGATTTCCACCAAATTCTTCACAGAAGTAGTGCTATGGTAGACGATATAAATTTACACGTTTTAAGTGACTCAGTATCTTATTTACAGAATTACAACCTTGTAAATGTTTATGTTAATAAACCTTATAATTCAAAACAGTAGACTGATTAAATTTGAAGTTGATGCTCGAATACGACCCCGTAATGCAGTTGACTGCACTCTAGCTTACGGTACGAGGTCTTCCGGGTTCGATTCCCGGGTAAGGCATGTGTGTATTTGCAATTGTCTCTATAATGTTGCATACGTTTCTGGTTTCATATAATGAAATTGCTTTCGAGACAAGTCCTACCTACCAATTCACCTTTTAAGAAATTATTTAAATATTAATTACACCGATGTTGAGGAAAGTGGACTCAGTAACTTCTTGTTTGTTTATGTTTTTGGAAGAAAGGAATTTTGAATAGGAATTTTTACTTTTTATTTTGTGCCAGTTATCAGAAGGTTTTAGTAATATTATGAGTAATATTTCTGCTGTAAACGACCCTTAAACTTTCTTTACATCTAAATGGGTAGACGTGCATAAAGTTATGTCGGAGTAGGTGTAACAGGTAAAGAATTTTTAGAGTTTGGGAAGGAAGGCCTCGGAATGAGCTCACACACACACGCACACGTCGAGCGTATAAGTAAAATTTCTGTCATGGCAGAATGTCGTGTGGACCCAACTTAAACCGCACATGCAAAGATTTGAGCCTGTTTGCAGTAAACTTACAAACAAAGATTATGATATACACTTGAATTAATTCAGAGAATACTTGGTTTTGATGGAGAAAAAGGAAACTTATTTTTGTACCAGTCTAAATAAAACAACCAACAACTCATGTAATACTATTTTTTACTTAATTCTTACATGGTAGCAATTTCTAATCATTACTAATTTGAGTCATGAACAATAATGAAAGTTGTAGGTGAAGCAGCCATTTCTTCTTGTTCTGAACTCAGCCCATCCGTTCGGGTGTACTGATTAGACTTAAGCTCCGAACTCTACCTTCTAATCGACCTTAGTAAATTGGCTGGATTATTTCACGCCAGTCACGTTTCTATCCGTTCTGAGTGTGTTCCTAGGGTTACCTTCAATCAGTTCACTCCGAATACAGTCCGACTTGAAATTCTGTACTCTAAACGGAGTAACGGTTAAATGGACAAAACCGGCAAATTAATATTTTTTTAATCAAAACTTATTTAATTCAGTGAAAGAGTTTACGGCAATTTAGAATTGTTCACACAACAGTTTTGCAATCGGATTTGAGGGTCGCAGCAACAGGATATCGTGTTAGGTTATTGCAGTCGTAATTGTTGTGGGAACAATCCAGATATTTTTCAAGTTGTTCTGTCGGTAATACCATCTGTTTGTGGCAGGAACGCAGTGCTCTGTTGTAGCAGCCGTATGTACAGTAGCTAATACAATCACAGAGAAGAATACAATAAACAGTTCTGTTGGTATTACTATCCAAGTTAAATATATTGAGATGATTCATACAGCCCAAAACATAGCTTTCACCATTTTAACAGTCAGATAGTTCCTACAACCATATTTTCTTCTCAGTTAAACGCCAAAGGAAAAGTTACGTAGTTATGATACACAAAAATATGTGGCTTTTAAATAATTACCACAGTTATAAACGTCATTTCCGGTTAAAATAATATGTAATTCTTACGTCCAATACTTGCTCTCTCGCGCTGAATCAGTTTAAGGGAAACTAGTCGTTGTCATCACACATAAGTGCTCTCACAGTTTTAAATGCATATTGATTTCACAATAAGTAATATAATTCATAGTCATTATATTAGTGAGAGCTTCATTTATTCAAAAATGGAACAGTTCAATTTTAATAATATTATTAATATTTGTTGTACCACACTCATTCAATAAAAACTGGCACACTTTGTGTGATTTTTCAAAGGCTTGTTACGAAAGGTATAAAAATGTAAAATAATGTTTCGTTTTCATTTTTTTTTTTACAAGAACCATGAAATATATAAAAAAAATATTTCCAACAGTACTTCAAAAATTCTATATTACACAATTTTTATTAAATTTAGAAAATGAAAAAAAATTAAGTTTATATTAATTCACAGTAGGCAATAGCAATTAAAGTGCAAATAGTTACATTTCGGCTATATGCATATAGTTTTATATTTATTTTATTCTTATAAAACCCAACTTATTTTGAGGAAATTTATAGTTTAAAGTATATTTGTTTGGTTTTGAACATGGTATAACCAGAGTTTTAAAACATTTATAAATACAAATTATTTTTGATTAAATTATTTACATAACCCAGCACCCGGGATGAACTAAGAATCATGCTTATCCCAGCAATTAGCAAACACTATATCAAACATTCTCAGACACGAAAAACTTTATATTTAAGTTTATACAATAATGTCTCGAATACGATCTCATATGATGAACCTAAATTCTTAACCTATATTATTTAACTAATTGTTAGCTTACATTTATTAAAGGATAAATGTCTATGAGATCTCCTGCCCCTTTGAGTCTGCGTGTATGTTTTTGTTCCCGTGTTTACATATTTTCGCAATAAATTCATTTTCGACCTTTAACATAGGATTTTACCTAACTTAATAGATTTTTAATATCATTAAGTATATTTGAATTTCACAAATACATTTACCTAAAAAATTATATTTTAAAATGTATAAACTAAACAAGCAATTCTCATTGACCCTATCATACAAACCAAACTGTATGTATATAAAAATTAATAATTTAATAAAAAAAAATTTCTATCATTTTTTTTAAAAAGCAGGCATATGTGTCATTGGTATATAAGATCAAACCAATTACAACAAAACTTCGTATGCTTTCAGCAACATTACTGTTTAAAGATACCTTTCGCTACGTCACGTCGGTAGCTAACGATGCCACAACGTATATTACATTAAGGATATTTAGTTAATTTTTGAGTCATTTGCAGCACTAAGGGATCGTTTCCGCTGCCATTGCATTCCAGCACTGCTCCCTACTCACCTCGCTTCACCCTCTTTGGCTCTCAAGACTTGATGTTAAGAGCTGCACACACCTCTCCGTGTCGAACATCTCACCCATCTATAAATATATTTTATTTCAACTATTCAATGGGTAGTGGGCATAACTTCATGGTTGGGCGTCGACTGATGTCACCAGTCGCGAGTAGTGTTGCAACTCGTGCTATGGCGTCGCGCCCAGGGTGTATCTTTACAACACGACCAAGCTGCCACTGTTGGGTTTAATCCGATCGTCCTGATGAGTAACAGTTGGTTTAGCATCAAACTTGTCTTATGCTCTGATTACTTCCTACGCTGTTTGAGGTCGTGCAGGTAATCTCGATTCCCCAGGTACTCGAAGTCTTGATGGCTGTTGCATTACGTTACCCTCATAAGAAAACCCCGTAATTCCATTTTCAGTTGTTTGTAGGTTTCTACGCCATTATAACACAAAAAAATTAACTGATCTACTACGCAAAGCTCGTATCTCCAGGAATGATTACAAATAATCTACAAACAAAAAACAACTTTGTAACTCCACTATGATGTTGCAGGGAGGCGAAGAGCCCTCCCTTTCTACCCTGGAGTCGAGTGGGCGGAGGACGGTGGAGAAATATGAACAACAGATGTGTGTTTGGTGGCCGCCTGCTCGCACAGAGGGATTTCTAATTTTTAATGTTAATTTATCTTCAAAACTGTGTTGTAGAGCATGCGTATCTAAATCATTAAAAACCACTTATTTACAAACATCCAGAAATTTGCTTCGAAATGTATGTATTTTTTTTCTCTCCTTTAAAATAACTGTTTTTGGAGTTACAAGGTTTTCTCACAAGGGTTACGATTCGTTCCCAACAGTGAAGACGATTAGTATGAACCGGCTGCAGGCTTGGTCATGGCAGTGTAACTGTGACTCCTAGATAAAACAAATGCCCTGGTATGATAGCCTGGAGTTCTTTTGAGCCCGAGCTCTGTGGACAGAGAGGCTGAAAATTCAATATTTGTTTTTAACAATAACAACTACAGTATAGAGCTCCTCATATGCAAGGAATCACTCTCCGAGCAAGAAGAGTTTCAAAACATTTGACACCAGCTTCCCATAGTTCATCAAAATGAGTAGCTCCTAAATGGCTGAAGTAGCACATCATCTCTAGAGCGATAACACATCTGCAACAGCCTGTGCAGTGACGAGAGTTGTTGCAGCTCCTGCAATTGATTATGGGCACCAAAAAAGTTGGTCCCTCATTTACTGTACAAGTGTACTGAACTCCCTTTGCTTGCAATGAAACACTTTTATATAACCAAAAAGGTGTCAGTTGTTAAATATCTTGCTCACTCAATATAGACTACTCTAATGGCCAGCAAGCAAACAGGCAGAGAATACCTTAGATGTAGGGCCCTTGAGAAGTCTACTTGACCTTATTTTGAATGGATCGGCGTAAACGACACCTGCACGAGCGAATGCCTTCGTTTATTGTATCCTAATACATGGAAAATTGTCCATAAATGACTGCACAGGAAAAGGTCTCAACTTAAATCACCTGATTCAGCAGCACATGTGTCGAGATATGGCCTACTTGTCTGCCACAATCCAAAATATCTACCAAAGGATCCCTTGCAAAGTCTGAATCACAGGGCGGTGGTTGAATTTGTAATGAAGGCTGAAAATTAGATAATTATAATGATGTGAGCTTGGGAGAAATGTTGGGTGCTTCTATTCGAAAGGTAACTCGGAATGAGGGAGTCTACAACCCACTCTGATCAGGTCTATACACTTCAGGAAGGGAGCTTATGTCCTAATTTGTAAAGAAATGCACTACCATTCTTTCTAGGAAACCAGTTCTTTGTGGAAGTAAAAAGACAACCTTCAAAAGCCAGAATTGTAGAGTACCATCCAACTCACTAGAACCAGTTTTCCAAGACTGCTGAATAAACTCCACAAATCGTGTAGTTCATTGTTGTGCAAGCAGGTCCCCAAACTCACAGCTTTGGTCTCTAGTAGAGAATCAATGGCAGCATCCATGCTGACTGTCCCAATGGGCCAAGTTTCTTCATGTTCTGCCAGCCATGGTGAACCAGAAAAACAAGATGCTGCTTCAGGAGCTGAGGTAGTAGAAGCACTCACAGTCCAGTCTGTCAAGTAAGATTCGGACTTCACATGGGCCCAACATGCTGTAGCTGTTAAATCTTGGAGTTTGCTAACCCTGTTGGTCAGAAAAGTCTTAATGAGATGAGGCGATGCCTTTACCCATGTCAGAACGCCGCGTGAATCAGACGAAGCCCTAACAGAAGAGAGACGGAGATTCCCAAGTCTTGCTTACGTGCTCCAGCAGCCAGCCCAATAAAATGACACCACACAATTCCTAATGCAGAAGTGACTGAGTCTTCACTGGTACCCCTTAGATTTTCCCACTAACTGGTGGCTGGACACAGTAATGCCAGAATGGTCCACCCTAAAAAACAGCAGCTTTATAACCGACCTCAGAACTGTCAGCAAATCCATGGAACTGGTATGAGTAATCACTATATCTCACGATCAATCTCTGAATATTAGAGACTGATAAGAAAGGGAATTTTTGTTTATGCAGTTCCGTCGGCCCACAATGTCCGAGGGGGGTTCAGTAACCCAATCAACATTCCTCAGCCACAAAACATGGGCTAGATATTTAGCTGACTCAGCAGAGGTGCCAACCAGCTCAACCAGCCTAGAGAA
This sequence comes from Clitarchus hookeri, assembly GCA_002778355.1. Taxonomy (NCBI): domain Eukaryota; kingdom Metazoa; phylum Arthropoda; class Insecta; order Phasmatodea; family Phasmatidae; genus Clitarchus; species Clitarchus hookeri. The sequence goes on from NQII01010024.1 coordinate 15,331, forward strand.
TCAAACCTCCTAGCTACATCAGACAACATAGTTTGCTTAGTGGCAGCACTGCCACATGGCTCAAGCTTGTGCAAGTATGTGTCCGAGCTAGGGTTCCACTGTAAGTCGAGTACCTTCACGATAGTACTAATGTCTTCTTCTAAGTCAAAGGTGCTTAGTACTTCGACGATTTTAGAGAGAAGCCATTCCAAGAGAGCTCTGTGATAACCACCAAACTTCCTTTGTTTAAATCCTTCTTTAAATATAATCACTACATATTCTCGCTGGATTGCTAGTGTTGCTCCAACGGTAGGAGTCCAAGCCTCCACATCGTCTACATATACACAGGGGTGACAAAAGTCATGGAATAGCAATATGCAGATATACAGATGGCAGTATTATCGCGTACAAAATGTATAAATGGGCAGTGCATTGGTTGGGCTTTCATTTGTAATCAAGTGATTCATGTGAAAAGGTTTCTGACGTGATTATGACCGCACGACGGGAATTAACAGACTTTGAACGTGGAATGATAGTTGGAGCTAGACGCATGGGACATTCCATTTCGGAAATGGTTAGGGAATTCAACATTCCGAGATCCACAGTGTCAAGAGTGCGTCGAGAATACCTAATTTCAGGCATAACCTCCCACCATGGACAACGCAGTGGCCGACCGCCTGCAGTTAATGACCGAGACCAACGACGTGTGCGCAGAATGGTCAGTTTTAACAGACAAGCAACACTGCGTGAAATAACCGCAGGAATCAATGTGGGACGTACGACGGACGTGTCCGTTAGGACAGTGCGGCGAACTTTGGCTGTACTGGGCTATGCCAGCAGAAGACCGACTCGAGTGCCTTTACTAACAGCACGACATCGCCTGCAGCGCCTCTCCTGGGCTCGTGACCATATCGGTTGGACCCTAGACGACTGGAAAACCGTGGCTTGGTCAGATGAGTCCCGATTTCAGTTGGTCAGAGCTGATGGTATGGTTCGAGTGTATTGTCAGAAGGAAGTGGATAAACAAAAACCGAATCAAATAATATTCTCTAAAATTGATTCAAATATATTGGATATTGTTTATATTTGTTGGATGTTTCAAATTATTTAATGTTAAGATAAAGGTAACGATTATCAGAAAATATTGCTGCTGTCGAAGCAGAGCGGCAGAGAAATAATCCTGCGTCTGGATCGCAGTCGCGTGTAGGCATCAAGTTAGTTGGTATTTAAAAATACCTACTCAAGAAACTACTAACCTATTCAACTCCCTATCGCAGGGGGAAGTATATATCCGTCGGAAATATCGTCAGAAAAGTAACCTTGGGGGTATAAAGATGAAATATGGGCTTTTCTTAGCTCGTGGAGCGTCCCTTAACAGACACGTCTGACTCACGGGTTAAGTAGGAGGAGAAGGTTATGTTAAATGGAAACTTAAAGAGGTAGAAATTCCCCAGTACGAAGCGAAACGAAGGGACTTGAAGATAACTTAAAATTACTCGCCAGCTACTAACGAGCCCAAGAAAACATGTTGCTTTATGCAGCATTGATGGCTCGTGAGAAGACATTCGCTGCTACAACTGTGAGGTTAGTGGTAGTTACCTGTTACGTGAGCATTTTAGAAAGCGCTTCTGGTTTCCTTTCTACAGATGGTTGTGTATCATTCCATTGCAGGAAAAAAACATTTCAACTAACCTAAAATGAGTACTATTAAATGCGCTGATGAAATGAAGCTGTGAATTTGCTAGAAACACAAATATGTAAAACTTACATATGCTCTAAACCTAATTTGTTAAGTGAACCGTGTCAGTTGCCTATAATTTAAACACTCCAATTTTCGAAAAAGTTGAGATATATAAATGCAAACTTCACAAGTAAGAATTTTTTTCCAATGACTGCTTTTAAAGTTTTCTGATTTATTACGAAGCACCATAGCCAATGTGCTGAAAATAATTTTGTCAAAAACACAGCGAAAATAAATGTTCTCAGAGGAAACTAAGGACGCACTTTTATTCAGCTAAAATATGTTATTGAGATGCCTGAATAGTTGTAACAATTATAAAAATTCGTATGGTTTCTTCGATTAACTTCTAAACGTTACGAAACGTAGAAGATATAACGTCGTGAATTCAGCGTAAATAACACCGCGGGGAACAATAACTGTAAATAAGAATAATTTGAGTTCTTAAATTAAAGATTTATTTTCGATACCTCCAGCTTGATGTTGCAACGAGTTGTTTAAAAACAGTAATTGCGTGATGAGTTAACAGGTTAATGAGCCAATTAAAGGTGGAATTCGGGAATAATGTTTTTGAGTAATTTTCACTTTTGGGGTTTCGACATATCTTGGCTGTTTTAGAAGCCCCAAACAAAACATATCGTACGGAAACTACAATATAGACCCGCAAATACGTACGAGAAGAGAAGCCATCTCCCGTTTCCAACGCCCATTTGTTCCGGCGCTGTTCCATACTCACCTCAATCACCCTCTTTGTTAAGAGCCGCCCAAATCTCTTTACTCGCTCACCACTGGTTAGCTATTGCAGAGCACTCCACGGAAACCAAACACAACATCGGTTATGACAAGTTCAGCACAATAACAAATAATCGAACTCGCAGGCTACGAACAATGAGAGAGGCGACTGACGTAATAAAACATGAATAGGAAAGATGGTTACAAACTAAACAAAATATGGGTACATTTTTCTTGTAGGATTAGAAACTCAGTGAACAGAAGGCAGCGACAAACCACCAAGATTAGTGAGCCAATAGGGATTGGTGAGCCAATCAGGACCAAACAAGCCTATGATTGGCCGGCAATCTCGCCCAACAACCGTGAGAGCTTGCGATATCTTTTATCGTTCTTTTTCTCCTGGGCTCAACCGACCCAGCCGTTACTCGAGTAATGAATGATCTCGTAGTAATAGAATTGTGCAAGATGTTCATATAGAGGGTTCGCTCATGTCAGTGGCTTTTATACAACCGTCGCGTCGTATACCTTAGTCTTACAAATGATTAGTTACTTGGTAAATTATCTGCAGTTCATTGTCGGGGTTTTCTAAATACTTTGATATCAATAGGTAAATAATTACAGTTTTGCCCATAACTGCTTTCTTTCATATATAAACACCAACTCATCTACTTCCGCGAGATAAGCCGTAAAGTGGAAAGCAAAAAATATATATAACTTAGAAATTAATGTATGTACAGTATATAAATTGTGTGTGCCATTTTTTTTTTTTACTAAAATTGACGTCACACACATGTGAAGTTTGGAGACCGAATTATCATTGTTCACGGTAAATTGAGCACTTTTGAAAACGCTGCTAAGAATATACCTTTTTTCTTGTGTTGTATTCTTCCGCCATATGTAGAATTAACGTCGAAACGAGCCTGAACACCTTATTCATCCGTCAACCGAGTGAAGCTGTGTGATAGGAATGCAAACGTTCTACGTATATGCAAACTCGTACTCTGGCGGAAATAAAACAAGGAACATTGAATATAGTGGTTATAAAGTTAGACATTACACTCGCAATACAACGCCAAGTATTATAACTACTCTTGTTAATTCCCTGCAATTTTGACTGGTAGCCTGCATGTCATTGTGTACTGTGGCATGTAAATAGTTATGGGCAGTATTTTATTTTTCAAAGGTTGGTTCCTCAAGTGCTCACTTTACCGCGAACACCTTTAAGTAAACTATTGAAAAAATTGGCAAGGATAGGATGTTGTCAATCTTTATTTTGTCGGTTATCCGAAATAATTCCTCCTGCACTTAGCACCTAAAATAAATGGTATAGATCGGCGAAGGGCATCGTATGTGACGCAGCTGGTTTCTATTCCTGCTGTGTTGACTGAGCTCATTCTGGCATTTATATGAAGGCTAAGGGTTCAAATTGCGGGTGAGCAATGGATATATGTATCGTTCATTGTGGATAGTGATCCCTCACTCCCTTCCCTATGGGTTTGGCACTTGCCATGAAAGGCCGGAACATTAATAAAACAACCACAAAACGAAATAAAGTTTTATTGTACTATTTCTGAATAATTATAACGACTTTTGTTGGTTTATTGTNTATTGTACTATTTCTGAATAATTATAACGACTTTTGTTGGTTTATTGTGTCCATCGACAAACAACCAGCTACGCTGCCAAATTAATAGCCACCCTAGTGCAAAGAAAATCGTTAACACTCTTGTTAATTATACTAAGCGAGGCATACTTATGAGACTGCATCAATCACAAAGTTAAAATCAAACCGCAGTAGACATACCAAAAAATTATAATAATATTTAAGGCATATTTTTGTGGGAAATGTGACAGCATATGAAATTACTTTTTTGGAACTGACAAGCATTTTACAAAAGAGGTATGATTAATTTTATACAGACGAGTGTAATCAGCTTTCGCTGTAAAATTCTGATAGAGCCAAGAAAAAATGCCTCACTGAAAGTCGAACTTATACTGTTTGTTTGAATGTACGGTAAAAATAAATGTTAAATTTCGCAAGCTATGTAGCCTGGAAGCTGGTTGCCAAAAATGTCCTTATGATAATACAGAAAAACTGATGGGTGCACAGTGGTGTACTGACAGACCAATCGCCTCCCTCAAAGGCGTGACGTGGCGGACGTTGCCATTCCACCACTGCTCCATCCTCAACTCACTTCACTCTCACCGGCGCTCAACACCCCGCTAAACCCCTCAACCTCCACAGCAAAAGAATATGCTACAATCTTAAAGTTCCCTGAAAAATTAGTTAATATATTTATATGAGCCAGTGGAGTTAACTCATTATTATACACTAAGCATAAACATTTTTGGCGTCTACAAACTCATAAGTTAATAGCGACGCAAATTTAATTATGCCAAAATTGGGTAAAATCAGTATTGTGACATAAATACGAGTTCGTGGTTCAGTTGTTATGTCTGTACTAGGTAAGGTCAATAACTAGTTCGGTTTAGGAGTATATTAAGCATTTTTTAAAATATAAACACGCTAGAAAACCCAAGAACAACATAGCGTGGGAATCTTCCCCTTAAGTAGCAGCCAACAACATTATCTAAAAACTTTTTTTTAATCAAGTACATTCCTGATCAGGCCACGCCTCTCACGTGGCGATTTACCTGCCCTTATCAGCTGTTTACTGAAACTTTGTAACAACACAACATATGTCATTCCTCACACACATGCTAGTCCCATAATGATGTAAATTAACATGATTTGATGTTGTTATAAACTAAAAAAAATATGTAATTCTGCAAGAATTCGACAATTACAAACACACAAAGATCTTACTTTGCGGTAAATGTTCTTTGGCGAAAAGCAGATGGAAACTTGCTCATCAACGTTCGGGATTAAGCCNCTCAACTGCAGGACCAACTACCCGCCCAGCAAACCAGATAAGTACAGTCATCCAGCGTGTGTGAAGAGTACTACCTCCCTATACCCCCCTTTGTATAAACGGGAAGGAGTTGTCTCTAGAGCTCGTGAGTGAATTATAACTTGTTCAAGGAATAATAAGACTAGATTGTTTTTTTGAACTCCAATCGCCCTGTGTTTACTTCAGTAGTAAATTGGTCCTTTAGACAACAGTGTCAATCACCTTCCTNTCAAAACCACAGCTCTGGGAGTTGTCAAGTTTAGAAAAGAGGTATGATTAATTTTATACAGGCGAGTATAATCAGCTTCCGCTGTAAACTTCTGATAGAGCAAAAAAAAAAATGCCTCACTAAAGTCTAATTTATACTGTTTGTTTAAACGTACAGAAAAAAATTATGTTTGTTTGTGGCAAGCCTTATAGCCTGGGAGCTGGTTGCCAAAAATGTCCTTGTGATGCTACAGAAAAAATAATGGGTGCACAGTGGTGTACTGACAGACCAATCGCCTCCCTCAAAGGCGTGACGTGGCGGACGTTGCCATTCCACCACTGCTCCATCCTCACCTCACTTCACTCTCACTGGCGCTCAACACCCCGCTAAACCTCTCAAACTTAACAGCAGAAGAATATGCTGCAATCTTAAAGTTCCCTGAAAAATTAGTTAATGAATTGTTAAGAGCCAGTGGAGTTAACTCATTATTTTACATTATACATAAACATTCTTGGCGTCTACAAACTCATAAGATAATAGAACAAATTTAATTGTGCCAAAATTGGGCAAAATCAGTATTGTGACATAAATACGAGTTCGTGGTTCAGTTGTTATGTCTGTACTGTGTAAGGTCAATAACTAGTTGGGTTTAGGAGTATATTAAGAATTATTTTAAAAATATAAAAATACTACAAACACCAAGAACAACATAGAGTTGGAATGTTCCCCTTAAGAAGCAGCTAGCAGCAGTATCGAAAAACTTTTTTTAAAATCATTTCTGATCAGGCCACGTCTCTCACGTGGCGATTTACCTGCCCTTATCAGCTGTTTACTAAAACTTTGTAACAACACAACATTTATGTCATTCCTCACACACATGCTATTCAGGCCCTTTATGATGTAAATTAACATGATTTGATGTTGTTAAACTACAAAAATTAAGTAATTCCGCAAGAATTCGACAATTACAAACACACGAAGATCTTACTTTGCGGTAAATGTTCTTTGGCGAAAAGCAGATGGAAACTTGCTCATCAACGTTCGGGATTAAGCCAAAAAGTTTCACCTAGGAGTTTAATTAATATTGAGTGCTTCAAGTGTGAAAACCAATATCTTCAATTAGTAAATAAATTGAGTTCGAACGGCGTCGCGACGAGATGGGAAGACGTCGTAGAGCCCATTACCGCGCTATCAACGGAGATAAGATTAGACATCAGTCGGGTCGTTTGTGGTCCGTGAAATGAGAAGAGCGAGACCTTACTTACTCATAATAAATCGTATGACGTTCATAGTCAAAATTTTAGAAAGATTTTTTCGTCTACTGCATATTTGTTTTAAAGGAGGATCGTTGAAAGGTTAAGACTGTGTCTTATCCACCATATTGAAATAGTTTATTTTCTTCAGGCATAAGAATCACAAGAAAAAAAAGTCTTTTCGAAAATGCGACTGTAGGGAATTATCTACTTATATTTTAATGGAGTAGTATTGCAGATATGTTAAACAAAAATCATATAAATATAACATTTTAGCATTATTCGCCTTTTATTAACTATCAAACAACATGCACTAAAAATTAGGCGAAAAGTAATGTAACAATTTGTAAAACTGTGAGAAGAAATCGTTAGGAATTACTCTGAAATAGAAGTTATGTCGCGTAAACCAATTTTCACTGCCTAAATTGTGTGACATTATATCGTACGTAGTATTAAACACGTGGCAACAATATAACTATTTAGTTGGCATTGTTACATGGATGCCTGAGGCGTATCTGAGTTCATGAGGGATGGAGTTCTTAATAAATATTAAAGAACTAAATTCAGTAATTATATTTATTCTCAATGCTACAAAAAGTCAAACTTCTGTTATTTACCTGTCTGAGAGTCCTGTTAACTCTTATTATTCTTATTGTGTGCAATATTTAATTACTATCTCCATTTAAATTAAAGTTTTTAACATAGACTTTATTCTTGCAAACGTCCCTTAAACTGCTCCAATTATTACCACACGTTTAATTAAAACTGTCTATTTCCTTCGTCCCGAATGTATTTTCGCTCACGCATGCAGTCCACAGTCCCGCAGATCAGTCCCACTCTTCCTTGCACACAAGCACGCCGACGCACTCTCGCAGATCGCTGCAGTCGTCCCTCGCCACTCCGGTCGAGACGCCAAACTCTCGGCTCTTAATCACTGCCTCCTCCGAGAACCGCATGTGGTATTTATACTTGAGGTAGGTGCCGTCTAGAACGTTCTCGGCAATCCAAGTTGTTCTGGGAAAAGTGATGGTGATGATGACGAAATGCCTGCGTGATAAATTGAGAAATATGAGCTTCTTAGGGTCAGCGAGGCGTGAGCTGCTATATGCTTATCGGCGTTTGATGAGGCGTCCTTTATGATAGGCTGCTCGCTTTCTGTAACAGATCCGTGGCCACCGGCCTATAACTCGCCTGTTCATTCAAAGCAATCCTTTGACTTGCTGCCGCCGCTTTCGTATAACTTCCACTTCACTTCCACTTACTCGCGCGAGATGCGGCGCAGCGAGCGCGTAACATTGCTCCCTCCTCAAGTCGGTTCGTCCCGAACAAAATCTACAACATCCGGACCATTGTAGAGTGCGAGTCGGTCGATGTGGACAACCTTCGGCTTCTCCCGAGATCCTTGACGAAATATCCGAAAGACCACATAATTGATCTTATTCGGAATCCTGTAGCGGCCTTCACAACATTTCTGTAACTTCGGGCAGTACCCTTTTATCATCTGTGGACTGTACAGCCACACCAGTTTTTATTCTTGAAACACCTCTCCCGACATTCTCCTATCATAACACGTCTTCATCCTGTCACTATATATTCTGAGGTGCTGTCGAGCAACATCATGAATGTCAAAGGTCTGTTACATAATTCGCTGGCATAATCAGGGAATGCAGCTTCCTCTTCTGTCGGTTGGCCAAACAGCAGGTCACTGGGGAGACGTAGCTCTCGTTCAGCTGATTTTTCGTAAGATCCTCAACACTCCAGGTATGTGTCCCATAACAAGATAGAGAACCTTGAATTCTTTTCCTCCGTACCTTCAGCGATTCACCACTCTTTTCTTCCTGGCATCATCAATGACGATAAAATTGCTCACATGGACTCGTAGAAAGTGCAACTGCATTGCTGCGAAGGTGTCCAGATCTGTGCTGTATTTCAAAGTCATATTCTTGAAGATGCTGCATCCACCAAGCTATTTGAACTTCGGGGTTCTTAAAATTTAGTATCCAGTATAATGAAGTATGGCCGGTTCATAGAATAAAATTGTTTGCCATAAAGGCAGGGATGGAAGTGTGAAATTGCCTTCGCCATGGCCAGAAGCTCCCTGTGTGTGACACAGTAATTACTATCTGGTTTGTGCAATATCTTACTGAAGTATTCTAGTGGTCTTTCCTTCCCATAGATATCACCTGAGATAACACAGCTAACATGACTACATCACTAACATAAGTTTCCAAAATGAATACACCCATAATTTCAGGAAACCTAGGACTGGTGGAGATATTAGAATTTTCTTCAGTTTACTAAAAGAATTTTTACACTCAGTGTCTAATGAAATCCCTTTTCGCCTCAGTCAGTTCATGTAGTGGTTTGGGAATCGTGGCGAACCCAGCTAGAAATCGATGGCAGTAGGCCCATAATCTCAGAAAACTAGGCACTTTAGTTTTGTCAGTTGGCGTTGGCCAATTTCTATCACTTTGGTCTTCTCGGGGTTTGTTTCAGTTCCATGGGCCGACACTGCTGTCCCAAGATACTTATTTTCTTTCAAAACAGGTAGCACTTCTTAGGAAACAGTTTGAAGTTGACTGCGCCTACTTTCTGGAATACAGTGTCTAGGTGTGATAGGAGCTCTTCAAATGTCCTTCCTGTCACAACAATATCATCTAAGTAAACCTGACAAATATCGAAAGGCAATACTTATTCCATCAGGTGTTCGAAAATGGCAGGGGAATTACATACCCCAAAAGGCATAACTTTTAACTGGCAGGTTTATTTCCCTTGGACACAACATGCAGTCTTCTCTTGGTCCTTCTGAGCCAACTTGCACTGCCGGTACCCACTTTTCATGTCCAAAGTAGAAAACCATTGTGAACCTACTAGGCTTTTTAATGTGCCATCTATCCTTAGAAGCAGATAAGAGTCTTTCTTTGTCACATTATTAAACTGGCAATAATTTATGCAAAACCTCAGAGAGCTATATATTTCTTCTTATTGATGGTTCTATCACATCTATATCCTTCATTTCCTTCAGAATTCCCCCAACTGCCTCATGCGAGGCTAGTGGCAGTCGTCTTGTGTGCTGTTTTATGGGCCTGGCTTCTTCTGTATCAATGCGATGGCAGGTCATCTTTGTCTTTCCAAGGTCATTTGATCCACATGAGAAGGCATCCCTATTTTTCTGCAGTAGTTGAGAGAGTGCCTTCTCCTGTCGCCAGTTAAAATTATCCTTTCTTCTACTAGCAGTTCCTCCAGTACTTATGGTAAATGACATTCTATTTGTTTTAATCCAGAATATCATGGAACATTTGAAAGTACCTCTCCGACATACTTACAAACACCTATCATGGCCCCCTCATCAAGACGAATGACACTATCAGACTAATTTATAATTCCAACTGGAAAACTGTCAGAATTAGAAGATACCAAAGTTTTTTCTACAGCGACTTTACCTGACAGGACACCAATCTTCTCTGCTGGCTCAATTAGACCCAAATATCTGACAGACTTTCCTTGACACCTGCCTGTAATGACAACTTCACTAGAAGCTGGCAGCACAGTGGGTTAACAACATACAACAGGGACAGCTAATTGGAGAGGACAAATCATGCTGTGTTGACACCACCAACTCTGTACTGGCTATCCGTAGCACACCAAGTCGTTTATCAATACAGAATCCCAGCCTACGTAGTACATCAAGCCACAAAAGACTTCCATCCTCTATTTCTGCTATGTAAACATCGTGTTCTATGCTAAGATCACCAAGCCTCTTGATCACTTTTATCTTGCCGATAACTTGTGTGGTTACTCCTGTTACTGTAATAAAATGGCACCATTCCATGCTGTCGTCGGGCGATCGCTGAGGGGAAGTACCGATGATGTCTGGTCTTACTACTGTTATGGTCGTCCCAACATTGATGACCATCTGGCAAGGAACATCATCCAGGCTTCCCTCCTCCAGTATTGCATCCCAATCCTGTTTCACCGACCATACATGTAAGAACATTGGGGCCTTCCCTCCAGCAGTCACCGACCTTCGCCCCCTAAGATCGGTGTTTACAAGTTTTCCGAATGTGCTCTATTCTCACCTGCCTCTCGCTGCCTCTTTTCCCGCTGCTGCTTATTTTGCTGCTGCTGTAAGGGACAGCAGACTCTCATTTGCCCTGGCTGTACACATGACCAACACTCCGGTCGTTTTCGTGGTGATCGGCGAGGTTCAGTAGCGTGGACCCTGGAAGTAATATCCTTCTTAGTCGTTTGCAACTCCTTCAATGTCTTCGTAATTCTGTCTTCATCGTCTTCGTTCAGCTTCACTGCCCATACCTGATGTTGTTTACAGTCCCCTCTGCTGACTCCACCTCCAGTGCTCGGGTGAAGGCCTCCTGCATATTGTGGGGTGCAGCCAGTCGTACTACTTGCCGTACCTCTGTCTCGNCGATGTCTTGCCATAGCTCCTGCAGTGGCTCCCCTGGTCACTGGGCGCGGCTTCGCAGCTGTGTATGGTGGGCATGTCGCTGGTACCGGTCGCCAAAATGTAGCTCCAAGGCCGACACCAGTGTGGAGTACTCCAGTCGATGTTGCTCTGACATAAATTGTAGTATATTCACTGCAGGGCCTCTCAGTACAGTGGCAAGGTACTAAGCCTGCTGTTCGGTTGTCCAGCAATTTAGTGTGGCGACTATTTCAAACTGGTGTTGGTACTACCGCCATGAAGCCTGGCCATCGTAAGGGGCAGGCTTAATTAGGACTCTCTTCCACACTCCTGGCTACGCGACATCAATGCCNATGAAGCCTGGCCATCGTAAGGGGCAGGCTTAATTAGGACTCTCTTCCACACTCCTGGCTACGCGACATCAATGCCGCAGATCTTCACTCTCTCCTCAGAGGCTGCTGCATTGGTTACGACTTGTACTGCTTCTTCACCTTTTTCGACTGCCGGTGTGGTGATGGCGAAACTCCGCTGTTGAAGAGATTCATGCAATTCCTTCTCGAATGCGCTGATCTTCTGTTTCAGTTAATTCTCGACGCTGTCCAATTTTCACAGACACTGTCCACTACTTCAGTTACTCTGTCAATCATCTTGTTCACAGAGTCTACTCTCGTATTCACCAACTCGCTAATGCCCTTTATTTTCCTGTCTACATTTCATTTACAGTGTCTATTTTCCTGTCTAGATTTTCATTAACCGAGTTAATTTTGCTGTCTACGTTCTCATTAACTGAGTAGTCAATTTTCCTGTCTACATTCTCATTTACGCTATTTAGAGTTTTGATTACAGAACTAATTTGGGTATTTACAATGTCATGTACACTATCTTTCACACTATTAATTTGAGTATTTACATTTTCTCTCAAGCTATTTGTACTTGAGCTCACCTGGCTACTTATTCCCTCAATTAATGCTCGCAGTGATTCCAATTCTGCAGACATTTTTCTAGTTTACATTCACAGTGATGTTTATACAGAACAGTCTGAATTATTTTCACACACAGTAATTCCAATTAATTAATTAGTTTGGAAATCACTAACTACTTGCCTACAGTCTAACTTTATTTACAATTGAATAATTAATAATTGCCTCCATCCCACTTCCGACACCAGTGTTACATGGACGCCTGAGGGGCGTATCTGAGTTCGTGAGGAATGGAGTTATTAATAAAAATAAAATAACTTTGTTTAATAATTATATTTGTTCTCAATACTACAAAGAATAAAACATCTGTTATTTACCAGTCTGAGCATCCTATTAAATCTTATTATTCTTATTGAGCGTTATGTTTAATTACTATCTGCATTTCACTTAAAGTGTGTATCACAGTCTTTACTCTTGCTAATGCCCCTTAAACTGCTCCTATTATTTCAACACGTTTAGTTAAAACTGTCTATTTCCATCGTCNTTTACTCTTGCTAATGCCCCTTAAACTGCTCCTATTATTTCAACACGTTTAGTTAAAACTGTCTATTTCCATCGTCTCGAATGTCTTTTCACTCGCGCATGCAGTCCACAGTCCCGCAGATCAGTTTCACTCTTCACTGCACACAAGCTCACCGACGCACTCTCGCAGATCGCTGCAGTCGTCCCTCGCTGCTCCGGAATCGCCCAACTGTCGTTTAGGTCGCACGAGACTCCAAACTCTCGGCTGTTAATCACTCTCCCATCAGATGCCTCCATGTGGTATTTATAGTTGAGGTAGATGCCGTCTAGAACGTTATCGGCAATCCAAGATGTTCTGGGAAACGTAAAGGTGATGATGACGACATGCCTGAGTGATAAATGGAGAAATATGAGCTTCTCAGGGTCAGCTTGGGGAGGGCTGCGATATGTTTATCGGCGATTTCTGCAGCGTCCTTTATGATAAGCCGCTCGCCCTCAGATACGTGGACACCGGCTTATCGCTCGCCTGTTCATTCAAAGCAATCCCTTGACTTTCTGGCGCCTCTATCGTATAACTGCTGTCCTTCACTTCCACTCGCTCGCGCGGAATGCGAATTAGTGAGCGCGTAACAATACATTACTGAAAGAAAGATTTATTAAAAATTACTTTTATTGTTGGAGACAGATGTTACATCATAAGCCGTCACAAAAATTATGCAATTCCAAATAACAGTTAAGACATGTTTGGCCAAATATACTGTATTTTATACCGTACATAACAATTTTAGTAACAGAAAAATATGCATAAATCGAAAATGTCGACAAAATTTCCAAACTGAAGCGTGATTGCAAGATAAATATTAATAATTTATGTCGCCTACCAAGAAATTCGTAACATGATTGTAAATCGTTACATCCAAACACTGAAGGAAATTTATTTTTCTCTACAAATAAAATTAACTCTAAAATAAAAACAATGAAAACGTCAAAATAAACTAAATATTACTGCAGTCAGTGCGTAGGGCGTAACTAGGATGACAGAAAGGGTATTTATTATTTAATTGTATAAAAAGAGCCCAGTAAACTCCGACATCTAATGATTACACTGCTACAAGGTACTGGTCCTCAGCGGAGCCCATTTATTCGCCAGTCGCAGTACGTGAAATATTGAGTTAATTAATGATTGAGTAAGTTATTTGGGCAGAGCTTAACAGCTGCGGTATTCAGTCCCGCTGAGGATAATATGAGGTGGAGATGAAACAGAGGCAGAATGTAGTGATGGAGGGAGCTAGAGTACCTCGAGGAAACCCGCTGGGCAACGGCAACGACTGCCATGTTTTCCATACGTCGGGAATCGGACAAGGTTCTTTGTGGTGGGAGGAGATCAGTCTGGCCACTGTACCACCTGGCCCCGCTGGAGCTGAGGTACACTGAGAAAAAGATTTTTTTGAACAAAGCAAAGTTTGTTTGGCGCAACCAAATTATTTGTCTGAATAGGAACAATTAAATACTTTGTTTTTGAAACCAAATTATTTTGTTGTTCTTATTTGGTTGCCTCAAACTGTATGTTTTGTTTGGTGCAACTAAATATCTGTTTGGCTGTATATAGAATAAACAGTTTCATTTATAATACAAAGAGAAAAATATCAAATAGTTTTGAACCAGGAATACTTGCATCCGAACGCTTACGACGTAGCAACATCACCTCAACTAACTACTGGCGAAATTTGAATGTTTTTAAATTTATACATTTCAAATACAGGACAGCGTATGTAAATAAATATTTCATGTTTACAGCTTAATTTTTTGGTTTTTTGTTGAAGTTGTTTTATTGGGATATTTATACCACTATGAAGCATTAATAAATGTACTAATAAACACCGTTCCAACCTAATTGTCACAAAAATTACAAACAAATTCTCGAGCTATATTTTTGAAAGAAGGAATTCAAATGAGTAGCCAAGCAAATACTGTATATACAGTTGATTTAGCTAAACATTTTGTTGATAGTCCTTTTTTTATTATTTCGTTGATTCAAGTGTGTATTTGGTTAGAGGTGCCAAATTAATTTTGTTGCTTTTCAAGTTTTGCTTACCCAACAAAAGATTTTGTTGGGGCTACTAAATATCTTTTTGGTCATACACAAACCAATATTTTGTTGGCTGGAGGAAACCTTTCTCCCATAAACAGGTTATGCATGAGTTCTGGCGGACACCGAACTCAGCAGCCAAGTGGGGAGAATTTCCGGTGTCTTCGACGTCTCATTAACAGTGCAACATTATGATCTGGGGGCTACTTAAATATGTTTCATTTTGTTACAAAACGAACCATTACCAGAAATTCGCTTAATAATAACTCCATTATGTTCCTAACTATTATACGCTTTTGACCGACGCATGTGTGTATACATATGTATATGATGAGGTCCATGGATAAGTTAATCTTAATACAGAGCTAACAGAATACGCGCTGGACTGAAAGAAGGAAAGAATGTGCTCAATCATATATAAACAGTGAAAAGTTTGATTTCCGACGTCTACGCCTATCTCCAACACAGACGTACTTATTTTCAGCAGACCTGGCAAATGCGCGTATTCAATGAGCGGTATTGTTGGATTTCCAACAGACTTATACTTCATAAAATAATGTAAATTTTACGTTAAAACCAAGCGGGGAAAAATTATTAACATTTCACATAATGTGTTTTTATTTTTCGAAATAAAGTAAGTTAACATTTCGAGTAAAAAAATCATGATTTTGACAGTTTCTATGCGCCAAATAGCCTTTCGGTATCGGTGTTTGGAGAATGTTTACTGTGCAGTTGGTATGCGTTTCTTTTATAATATAATTTTTGTTGCTCATAGGTCAGTATTTTTGGGTTTCTCCCGTTTTACTCACTTACTATTCCTTATTCCGTTTACGGCTCAAGATTATCTATGGATCTCACAGTGACTACTATTTTACTGGTCGAAATCACTCATTCATAGAAGATGAAACAACTAAAGAAGGAAATGAAGGAAAGAAAACTTAAAAGTATTATTTCATCAAGTTGTTTCTGTGCGAGAATATGTAATATTGAAATCACAAATATTATAGAGGAAGTAATGGTTGAAAAGTAAGAAAAAAATTTGTATGCAGCTTACACTTGTCGTGTGTACTATGCTTATCTATCTCATCGTGGTCTGGAGGTCTGGTCACTACACCACCGCCGTCCCTGGAGGTGACTACAGTTCGTTCTCAGATATAATGTATTCACGGTAACTTCAAGATTTTCTGAAGCCCTGCTAAAGATCTACTTTCAGGGAGCCGATTATGTATCCTTCCGCAGTATGTAAACAAAACATTGCCATGTGACACCTGTCAAACGTTTTGTAAACAGTGCCATGTGGGAACTGTCAAATATTTTGTAAACAAACAGTGCCTTGTGGGAACTGTCAAATATTTTATTAACAGTGTCCATGTGGGAACTACCAAAATTTATTTTTGAAGAGAAACAATGCCATGTAATCTCAACTGTCATATACTTTAATAAAATTCTCTAAATGTCTAAAAAATGCTAATCAATTTAGCAAAATATTGGAATACATACAAAAAGGTAGATTGAAGTATATACCGGAACTGTTAATTAAATAATTTAATTAAAGTTTACTTATTGTATTAAGATTTATTTACATATTTGGTGTAAGGAAAAAGTTAAATTTTACATAATAAACTTTTGGAAGTAGCACTCAGGTTAAAGATTTCACTGTGATAAATGGTACCGTATTTTATCAAATATAAGTCGCACATTTTATTTAAAAAAATTGATTGAAAACTCGGGGTGCGACTTATAAGTGAGAAAAATCCCTCCAGCCCCGCACTAACGTTTCATTTACTACGAATTCACGGCCCGCGGCTCGATTTCCAAACTCTTCAGCGAACAAAATCACTTTCATTTTGAAACCTGCGGTGTAGGTAAATCGCTTTTTCATCAAGAAACTGTCGCACTTCTTCAGTGCCACAATATCAAAACAACACTACGTGTGGCGCAAAGACGTCATGGCTAACATTTTGTACTCAAGAACCAACGCTAATGTGCTGCTATATGTTACGCTCCACAAAAAGCTTTAGAAAATAATCGATTATCAGTTATTGACCAAAAATCGATTCCTTTTCATTCTTTTAAAATATTTTTTTATGTTAAGGATTGCGAAGGGAATTACGTAACGGAAATATTCAAATGCCTTTCTATATTTTGCACGTTTATTTAAAACTTACAAAGATAAACTGCAGAAATAACAACGCTAATACTAAAATTACATCTTAACCTAGAATTATCTTATAAGTAGAAAGAATGTGTTACGTTAGTTTTATAACCACAATTCAGCGTCTCCAATATCCAATATGGCGTGGTTATACTTCTGAATGAAAAAAAAACGTGCCCAAACGGACAAGATGGAGTGTATGAGTCCGCTGGACAGACACTGAAATTTATTTAATTTCAATTAATAACAGTGAAATCTTTACCCATGAGTGCTACGTAAAAATGTAAATATATAGTTTAGCAGTATTAACTTTACAATTACGGCATTAAATTTATACATATAAATATTTAACCTACGAACTATTTCTTTTCAGCTATAACCAACATGTCCCTTCAAAATCCGTTGTTAATTCGTACGGACTTTTAACCAATTATTATAATTTATTGAAAAAATATACTTAAAACTTAAAACAACCAATTTATATAGTGCTTCAAGGCTAAAAGAAAGACAAAACCTTTTTCAATACACAATTTTTTTATAACCAATTGAACATGTAACTCCTAGGGTAATTTTTCAAAGGTTCTTTTCAAAAGTATCGAAGATACCGTGAATGGATTATAATTTATATTTTTGAATACACTGCTTATCTTCTTCTTCCCATCCTTTATGTATTATTCCGCTTGACAGCTACCCCATTGGCCCTGTTATTTTGATGGTTCATCTGATCTGTGGCATAGTTGGAACTGCAGAAGATACGTTGCTACAGCAGTAATTGTAACGCTAGGCATTATTTTATTTTCAGATTTTGTAACCAGTACACTGTTAGCAAGGCGCACATGGAAAGAGATCATAGTAGGGTTTTCCATGCCAATTTTTTTTTGTGGTGTGCGGAATATGATTACACAACTATTAGTAATTAAAAATAATAACCTTTTCTTTTTTAAATAACTGTTAGGAAATTCGGAAATATCTACAAAATAGTTTTGTTTTAACGAAAAATTTGGCAGTGTGAATTCTTACAAACTAAGTTGTCGCAAACTTCTGTGCTATAATAGAGTGTCACATCGCTGTCACCCTTACTTGTGCCAATGCAAGTCTGCGTTCACATTACAATTTTGGTATTTAGCTTACGTAATATTTTAAAAAGTGAATTAATGAGTGTTTGGTTAACTATGAACGAGCTTTAGAAAGAAGGGGGAAATACTACGTTACTCATTAATCCCACGTCAGATACCCGTGGTACTTCTTTTACCCGGAGGAACTACGAAGATGGCTAGAAACTAACCCCTCCTTCCCATACCCGTCAGTGTATCTGTTCCTGCTAGAACAAATAATTTTTTCAAGACTCAAAACAGCTCATGTGTAAGCAATTTCGTATTTATTATACATTTCTTACAAAAATCTTTAATGTTAAAGAATGTTAATCATTGCTACAACCCACGTGGGATTTTTAAACAGCATATACTCTTTATGCTAAATAAAGAGTAAAGGATTGTTTTCTGGTACAATTTAAGATTTCTGTAAGCAAGGTGCAAGAGATACAAAATTTGTTACACAACAGCTGTTTCAGGCAATGTGCAGGAACAGATGTTCTGCATTTTTGTTTATGATTTGTATTTCTTACATACGGTGGGGTTATATTTCGTCCCAGCGTGTTATTTTATGGATTATCTTTTAATTACGCTTTTAGTAATGATATTAAAATTCAATTACATAGACCTTGTATTTTGTTCTATGTTCTTGTGATTGGTGTCGAAAACACTGTGTTGCATATTATCCTGTAGCGTACAGTCTCTCTAGCATAGTTTTTTAAAATATATTCCTTAACGTCTCATTGAAAGCGAGATGATTAAAGAGGGGCCAGGTTGCTCAGACGAGCAGGAACAGAGAAGGAATAGGCCATGGCATTTATTAAGGAAGCGCTCTTGCATTCGTCTGGAGTTATTACAAAAAAATTGTAAACCGGGTGTCATGATGGTCGCTTCCGAATTTTCGCATTTAGGAATTGTGCCGGACGATGCCGCAGGCCGGCGGGTTTATTCAGAGATCTCCCTTTTCCCCCACTCTTGCATTACGGCGCTGCTCCATGCTCACCTCACTTCACACTCATGGGCTCTCTACACCTCGATGTTACGAGCCAACCAAATCTCTCCACTCCACGATGGACAGACCGGGAATCGAAACCAGATATTCCCAAATGCGAGTCAAGTTTGTCACTGTTGGGCCATACTTCTCACCCCATATACCTTATATTTTCCCCATATAATATAGTATTTTAGCATACCTATGAGGATAGTTTGGTGGAGTGTCAGTCCGGCGGATGCACGTGACGAATGCTGATCCTCCCGAGCATTCGAGGGTTGGTGCGTCTTAGTCTGGCGTTTATTTTGAAAATATTGTTTTAATCCATTCACGGTTATATCCAATTTTTTTTAAAGCCCTGCTAAAATTCTACTTCTACGGTATTCCGTCGACACGCACAAATAAAGGTTTGCCTAAAAAGTTACACTAAATAGACAACGCACAGCGTTCGTGTGCACTAAGTGATATTATATTTTCCATAAGAATTATTTATTATAAAGCATTGCCAGCACCCCAATTTTCTCACTGTTTTAGTTACTTTTAATTAGAAATTAAATAATACAATTTATAAATAAAATATAAATAAAATTTTAATTTAACTAAAAATAAGTTACCTTAATATTAACACAAGTATAAAACGCTTGTGATACATAACGTAATTAGGAAACAACCAAACAATTTATAAATTGCGTTATTTTTCAAAGGTGTTATTCAAGAAGTATGGAGAATCCATCAAGGAGCCAAGTATGTGATGACTATAGTGTTATCTCAACTCTCATGCCGTTCACTTCAAACATATCGGGTATTCACGAACAAATAATAATAAACACCAGAGTGGGATAGATAGGTTCAAATGGAGCATATTTAATCCAATGTGCAGGGGCCGGGTGGCAAACTTATGTACGTGGCATTGTGACCAGTTTGTGCGCAGGTCTGCGTGCCTGATAACACCACTCAGTACCGCACGGTCGCAGTCTCGGAGGTGCTACGTATCAACACTTCCTGCAGGACGTGTTACCAGAATACTTAGAGGAAGTTCCTTTAGATGCTCGTGAGGCGTTGTGGTTTCAGCAGGACGGGGCCCCGCCTCATTTCGCTATTGCGGTTCGCTGGCACCTCGACATGCACTTCCCGAACCGGTGGATAGGTAGAAGAGGTCCCATAGCATGGCCACCACGCTCACCTGACATCACACCACCTGACGTCTGGCTGTGGGGCCACATAAAATCGATGGTGTATGCCATACCACTTGGAGCGAATGTTGAGCTCATTACGCCTGAAACCTCTGCACATGTGCGTCGCAACATGCTTCAGCGCTGCACCGTCTATATGGCAGACGGTGGCAGACAGTTTCACCAGACACTTTGAGCAGAGACGTCGGACAGACACTCTGTCTCCATGCCTTCAGCCCACATGTGTAAATAAAGTGTTATTTCATTGCACTGCATGTAGCCTAGTTATTGTGACCTGCCCCTGCACATTTCCACTGCTATTAGCGGGTTAACTATGGACGTTAGGCTATTGGTTCCTTGATGAAATATGCTCCATTTGTACTTATCTACTTCAATCTGGTCTTAATTATCATTTGTTCGTGAACATCCGGTATAATGAACGATTATTCACGGTTGAATGAGACATTTTGAAAACTCTACTTTGATAATAGTTTTCTACCCATGTTGTCTTGTTCAAACACATGCAAAATCAGCATTTCCCCGGACCCAATGATTTTATTCTTATTCATACTTCAACCAAGTATATCTCTGATAGTTTTAGGATTGCAAACTTGTTACCAAAACGTTAATTCTCACTCTTGTGTACATTAAACAAACAGAAACAAAATTAAATATATTTTACGACCATGAATTTTAACGTTATACTTTCCAGACAACTTCAAGACATGGAAATACTTTTCTTTCACTGCTGTCAACATCACAGAGACATGACAATGCGTCCGTAAAATTATGTTAAAGTAAAGGCAGGATTTTTTAAATTTTCAATGTTTTCAAGCAACCGTGATCTATTTATGAATGGAACTAGAATTATATTGTCATGGATACAGTGTACAAAGTTCAGTTAAAATCGGTTACATAGTTTTGTAGATACAGGACACTAAGTTTAAGTGATATAGCCACCATTATGAAAATATTTACAAATTAATACTGCCTACCACAGTACTGCTCCTTTGCTAAATGTTACGGGAATCAGTTAATTTTCTCATTTGGAGCTATCTCATAAAATGGTGGAGAAATGAAGCTCTGTGTAGACAAATTTGATTGTTATAATGGATACTGCCAGCATAAAAAGTTATGTTGGAATTGATTTCATGGTCTCGACGATATTACATACTAAGCTGAATAGCTACATGACCGCCATTTTGAAAATAAGAATCTGATTCACTTAAGACATGCCAGTTTACATCACCTGCCGCGGTGCTAGTTTACCAAATTCAGCAGGAATCGGTTAAATGTTTCCAGATATATGACACGAAAGTTGTATTTACTCATGTCTCGCCATCTTACAAAATGGCGGACAAAGTATGATATTTGGTGGCATTTATGTTGCACGTAATATATACTTTCAGTAAACAAAATTATTGGTCGAAATGTTTGATAGATATACCAAGTAATTCTAAAATATCTGTATAACCGCCTTTTTGAATATAAGTGCTGAACTATTAAAAATTTTATTAGTTTGTATGGCCTACAATGGCGTTACTTGCCAAAATTGGCCAGAATTGGTTAAGTATTTTTTGACTTTATTTTCTCATGTGGTGCTACCTTATAAAATGGCCGACCAACATTAATATCTGTCTCTAAATGCAATGCTTAGGCTACCTAATGCACTAACAACATACAGAATTTGGTTTATTCTGTTGAATGGTTTCCAAGATATGACATATCACCCTAAATTTTAAAATGGCCTCCGTTTTAAAGCAAGAGCCCGGCGTGGTCGAAAACTAAAAAAGTCAAATGTCGTTAGGAAGTACTGTATGTGTACTGAGTATGGTAAAATTCGGTAGGCGCGTTCAAAGGTTTTCAGGAGGGGATACACACACACAGCCACACTCACAGGCGAAACGCATGCATACACACACAGACAGGAAAGTGATCTCATAATCCTTTCTTTCCATAGGAAAGTAGACTAAAAATGGTCGCTATTCGGATATTTATAAATTTTTGTTTTCGGTACTGGCTTATTTTTGAATTAATTTTGGTATTAAAACACTCCACATAAGGTTTAAAGGAACGTGACCCGCAATATCATTATCAAAATACTTAAATTATTACTTATCAAGAGAAATGCATTAAATATGCACTTTAGGTAGAAAACTACTGCAAATATGTTATTATATATGTTAGATGCAGAAAGCATAACTATCCTAAGTCTAGTTATACTTAACATATATCGCTTTTTAGGCTTTTAGCATGTATTTACGAATATCAAGCTTGGCCAAGTACAGCACCTTCACATCTTCTTACTGTGACAAATTGTAAACCTAATTGAGTGAAATCGAGCAATGCAATACTACTCAACAAAAGTCAGTCGAAAAGCGGTTACAGTCAGACGAAACGAACTCGGAATAAATTTCTTGGGGTAGTAGTATTCACTGGAATACGTCGGAAAGAATTATTACATCAGTGAAATTCAGAGCACTGTAAAAATTAGCCATGGTATGCCGTTTCCATTGTCAGGTTAAATTAAAAATCGTTTCATACAATGCAGAATATATAATCAACAAGTATTTTATAAGGTTCTTTTAATTATTCCGTTTTTAACTGTAATGCTTTTTTCTCAAAAAAAAGGTAATTTTTCGTCTTAAGTGCTCCCGCGTTTTTTGCCGAGAAAATACATAATATATGTGGTGTCTTATAGCTCCGAATAGTATCACATGACACGCAGAAAATGGCAAAAGGACACGACATAAACATCTTCAATGTGACTGCTTGAATTTACAGCACGACAGTTTACTCGAAGGCTGGGATTTTTCGGCACCATCTACAAGGCGCTCACGGAATAAATCATAGACTAAAATTAAATATCGAAGGCGGTGGACAGAAGATCAATTTTGAGCACACAATGCTGACATAGGGCAGATATTACATTGAAGCAGGACAACGTTTAAATGTAAATTTTTACAAGTTCAACATTTTGTGTATCCGTGTTCATAACCAAGGACGTGTCGCACATGAAGGATATTTATGATCGCCACTGTACGCAACAAGGAGTAGTAGTCGGTGTTTCGCACGTCTTCCTTGATTGATATGATTGGTTACAAGTTTTTGCACATCTCATCTGTGATTGGTTAATACTGACATCAACGAACCCGCACCACGTTGTTCGATGGCTGCAAGAAGTTGGCTCGGCACAAATGGAGAGCCCATCGAAAATGGTAACGATTGCAACATTTGAGCCCGTAAATGAATTTGGGACTGACTGAATTTAATCCGGTGAGTTGCAACATTTTTTTACCTTTCAAAGGCACAGTTTTACCGCTGTAGGGAAATTTGGTGGAACTACTTCGTTTTGCAAGGTTGTACTCCCTGTTTGCAGCGCTGCACGACACGCCAAAAAAAAAAAATCGTTTCGAATCCAAAACTGTTGTTCGTGGGGCAGTTTTCGTTATTCTGACGTCAGAAGCGTCTTGTATTTGATTGGATGTTCGGTTCTAACAGTAGTGTCGGACGTGTAGGGACATATGATTACGGCATTACAGGCTAGAGCAACCTAAATTTGCACCTAAAATCGGCGCACAGACCCGTGGTTTGCCTGATATCTGAACCCGGAAATCTCGTGGCTCTATGTTGGCAGGCTTGCTTCGCTCTAACCTTGGGTTTCACTTCCTCGCGAATCGCCGGCAGTTGACCCTGCTGGCTGTGAGTCGAGATCTTTAATCACCTAATTTGTCGCCACGTGCAATTACGTCCGTGAGTCGTGGAACTTCCTTTCGCTCTGCTCTCCCTGTCACCCGGCCAAGTCTCCGAGTCCCGCTGGACAAAGAACTCGAGGGCAGAAACCCGTATATTATATTCAAGCTCAAGTGAGCACTTTTAAGGTCCTCTTTGCAGGCATAATAACCAAAAATATATTTTTATTTGTGACCTCTGACGTTATAAAATATACGCAGAGATATTGAGAGATATAAAATATATACACTCGGTTCATTAGTCACAAGGCAAATTTTACCCGACTTCCTAAGGAAAGATAGACTTACGCCATCACCTGGTTGTCTGTCTGGAATGTATGCTCCCTCCGCCATCCCTATTAACTTTTGAACCCGCCAACCGAGTTTTACTAAACTAGATTCACATATAGTATTTAGTAGGCATCAGACTTTTATATTTTTAGATCTGGATGGCTATTTTTTCTCAAAATGCTGACAATTTTTTGAAATTTAGGCTACTATGTTATATATGGGGAAACAATTATCCGATTGAAACCCAATTTGGACCATTGAACATGCATTAAATTACATTGAATTAGAAAGCGATAATGATATTTACACGCCATTT
Source organism: Clitarchus hookeri (assembly GCA_002778355.1). NCBI lineage: Eukaryota > Metazoa > Arthropoda > Insecta > Phasmatodea > Phasmatidae > Clitarchus > Clitarchus hookeri. The sequence continues at coordinate 39,854 of NQII01010024.1, forward strand.
TGGAAGATAGTTCAATTTGAAAAAAAAATTAAGTTTTTCAATTATATCTCGGGAACCATTTAACCGATTTAAACCAAACTCGGTACGTTGACAGTGCATGATGCATTTAATTTAATAACCTGTAATATTATTTCGCCCGCTACTTTGTAATATCGTGCGAATTGAGAAAATAAGACTTTTACATTATATCTCGGGAACCCTTTCACAGATTTACACCAAATTTTGTACATTGGCAGTGCATGATGCAAGCTTTCAAATTAAAAACCGATAAAGTTATTGTTCTGCCATTTAGTAAAATAGTGCACATTGAACAAATTAAGTTTTTACATTATATCTTAGGAACTATTTAACCGATTTAAACCAAATTTAGTTCGTTGACAGTGCACGATGCACGTATTGAATAGTGATAATTTAGTTTACTGGTCATTTTGGAAGATGGTGCAACATTAAAAAATATCTTTTTTGTTATATCTCGGTAACTACACAATCGATTCCTGCCAGATTTGGCAAATACGAGGCCTGATTCAGAAGTCATGGCAACTATTGCTTGTCTCCCTAAAATGACACAACACAGGAAATGTACTATGTACAGTTGAATGTGTACGGTATTTACGTTTTAAAGGTGACACCACATAGGGGATGGATGCAGGAATGTCCGGCAACGAACAAAGACAAAAATGGCTGCTTGAAATCACAGTTTAGTTGATATATTTTCCTACAAAATGTATACACTCATGTGAACGGGTACATATCGTACGTGTACGAGCTGTTTAACATCCTTCAAAGAAGTCTCCGAGGTTGTCCACGGTTCGTTGCCAGCGAAATACCGTCGGCTGCATGAGATCCGTCAATGTGCGCCACCTCTCGTCAAAATACTGCGGTGATGTTTGCCTCATCGCTGGCAACGAACCGTGGACAACCTCGGGGACTGCTGTGTTTTAAGAGGGCCAGGCGCTTATTTTCAAAATAGCGAACATATAAACATTTTAGCATAGCATGCCATATCTGCGAAACAATATAACCAATTTAAACCTAGCTTTGCACGTTGACTGTATATATGCAAGCATCACATGAATGAATACATAAACTCAATTGTTCACTATTTTGGAAAATAGAAACACATGAAAAATTAAATTTTCTAATTAAGGTGACAAGTTATACTTTTGTAGTCCATCTAACTTGATGTGACTTAAGGAGGTAGTCACATATCTTCAAAATCACAGCAACGTAAATATTTAGTCAGTGTGCCACATGTCTCAAACAATTACAACTGACTTATGTAACAGTATCTATAAAAAAACATAGAATGTGCTAATAAATCTCCGTTTTGTTCACCAGTAATGAAGATAGCACGACATGAAAAAATGGAGCTATTATTGTCATATTTCCGGGACCAAACAACCTATTCCCACCGAACTCTTCACACTAGTAGTGTTACAGTATGCCATGATTAAAATCTGTCTGGCTTTATTTACAGTATGGCTACAATATAAATAATTTAGACAAGTTTATCATATATATTAGAATCATCAGATATGCATACACAGAGTATGTTTTAGAATGTTAAGTATGATAGCTCCAAACGAGAAACTAAAGCTTTTATGCCATATCTCGGGAACCGGTCAAGCTATTCTCGCGAATAGCTGTGTTCTGTTCACATGGAGTGAAGTGTAACGGCAGCCCATGAAAACTTGCAAAATTTACGTGATTCACACACGTGTTATCAAAATGATGCTACCTGTAAATTACTGAAATTGATAATACTGGTCTACCAAAATTTTAGATTGATTACTGTCGAAGTTGGTGTTCAGAATCCTACATCCTTGCTGTAGTTGGTAGCATGCCAGCTTACTGTATGAGGTGTTATGTTCTCGAGTCCCAGGTAAGGCACGTGTTCTGTTCTCGAGTCCCAGGTAAGGCACGTGTTCTGTTCTCGAGGCC
>NQII01010025.1:5740-27210 GCA_002778355.1 Clitarchus hookeri
AAAAAAGTGTCATAATCTTGAGGCTAACTCAAGCATTGCCTCAACTTTGCCTCATGAATATGCCGTAATAAAATGAAAAATTACGAGATAATCTTGAGGCAAGTTGAGGCTCTCACAGCTTTGCCTCACATAGATCTTGAGGCAAAGCTGAGGGAGCCTCAGCTCCCCCCCCTCCCATCTTTATAGTTCATTAATCTATTTGTGTGTATTGGCCAATGATACGAATAGATGGCGTCAAAGAAAAATATTCAATACAAGCTCCGTCGTTAATTTTGTATCAAAAATTATCGTTTGTAAAGGTAGCTTCTGAAACGAAAGCCAAACCCTTTATAGCCGGGCCTTTCATAGGAAATATCGAAATATTTGTCGAGCTGGTCACAAAAATCAAATGGATGTTTATTAATTGAGTCACCTTTCCATAATGGCATACTTCCAGTTTAAGAAATGGTTCTGAAAAATCAACCAAATATGATATTTTTCCACAAAACTTATTTTTAAACTCGCAATAATCGCTTAAAATGTATTTAAGATCTACAGTCTCACCACAAGTAAAAAATGTGCTATGATAATTTAAATCGTCAACTAACCAATGTTGTTTATCGATTTTATTCAAAACCCGTGTCACTAAAACATCTATTGGTGAACGAACAAAAGTACTGTGATTATTTTCAGTAATTTTAATTGAATACATTATAAGAGGGAAAAAAATGTTTCAAGATTTGATTAAATTTATACACAACTTTTCTTATGGGCGATGTTGCGTCAAATGGACAGAAATAGGAGAAGTTAGATACTTATTAATTTTACCATATAACACACTGATGGTAAATTATAATAGGAAACTATATGTCCTACTAACAAAAGAAAAAAATAATAATAATAACTTAACCCAAATTGTAGAAATTAACGATAAATGCACAGGGCAGAGATTCGAAAAAAAAACTGTAAACTTTAAATCTTCAACATTTTTAAAAATACTTAACAACAATAAAACCGAAATAGATTACTTATTTAATGATATTTACCCCACACAATATTCAGCAGTGCAAATCATTAACAGATTACTGGAACTAGGAATAATCAGAATCTAATATAAAGTATTTATACCCAATTTAAAAAAAACATCTTACNTACCCCACACAATATTCAGCGGTGCAAATCACTAACAGATTACTGGAACTAGGAATAATCAGAATCTAACATAAAGGATTTATACCCAATTAAAAAAAACATCTTGCAGTGACATATACTAAATATATACATGTAAATGTAACCGCAGTTAAATTTGTAAGTAAGTGAAAGAGGTTGGGGGGGGGGAGTTGTTCCTTGTAAATTATCTTCAATATATCAAGTACTGCATGCATCTACCAATGGATGCCGGCTGCCTCTTGTCTTCAGAGGAGAGTTGCGAGTGAAAGTGTGGCGCGTGAAGCGAGCACAGCTGCACGTGAGCAGTGAAGTCGTGACGAGTGCCGACGTGGATGCTCAAGGTAACACCTCCAGTTGCAGCCGCCGCTCTCGCCAGCAGAACACCCGAGACTGCTGTAACCTCCGCTCTCGCCTGCACAACGCCCGGGACTGCTGTCGTGGGTCGTCGTGTAGGATGCGCCTCCGCTAACCTCCCACTTCCCATCATTAGGGTTACTACCAAAATCTGGCTATATAAGTGAAAAATCTGGGAGGAGACCTCAGTCGACTATGAGCATAACTAGGACAAGCATTTCCTCTCCTCTTTTATAGGAAAGGGGTCCTAACAAAAAGGTAAGTACTTATTATATATATATATATATATATTAGTATTAACCTCTTAGTTCCTTACCCTTCCCTATTGAAGAGGAGAGGAGATGCTTGTCCTTGTTATGCTCATCGTCGACTAAAGTCTCCTCCCAGGTTTTTCACTTATATAGCCAGATTTTGGTGTCGAGGAGAAATGAAGCCTTGTGATTGGTTGGAATTTTTTACACACTAGCGCACTCTTGTGGACGGTTTGCGAAACAAAAAAAATTTAGAAATTCCCAATTGCAATTCTTGCGATTTGATGGTCGGAGTAACACTGATCTGAAGTGCTTTATGAAATGTTTTTTTTTCAGAGTGACAAAGTGTGTGTGTGTGAGAGAGAGATTTCATTTTTGTGTGTTGTCGTGGAGTTTCAAAAGGTTCTGAAGTCCTCTGCGACTCTGGTCGGAGAGAAAAACTCGAAGACTGAATCTTAAAAAGTTCTAGACTAGCTGATGTTTGTGTTGCAAAATTCCATCTTAATCATCGTTCCCCCCCAACTCCTTTTCTAGTCACGTGATTTACATTTTCCCTCCCACTTCCCCTCATTTCGTTTACTACCAAAATCTGCATATAAAAGTGGAAAATCTGGTTAGGAGACCTCAGTCGACGATGACCATAACAAGGACAAGCATCTCCTCTCCTCTTCAATAGGAAAGGGTAAAGGACTATAAGGTAAGTACCAATAATTATATATATATAGATAGATATTTATATAGATATCTATATAGATATCTATATATATATATATATTAGTATTAACCTCTTAGTTCCTTACCCTTCCCTATTGAAGAGGAGAGGAGATGCTTGTCCTTGTTATGCTCATCATCGACTAAAGTCTCCTCCCAGGTTTTTCACTTATATAGCCAGATTTTGGTGTCGAAGAGAAATGAAGCCTTGTGATTGGTTGGAATTTTTTACACACTAGCGCACTCTTGTGGACGGTTTGCGAAACAAAAAAAATTTAGAAATTCCCAATTGCAATTCTTGCGATTTGATGGTCGGAGTAACACTGATCTGAAGTGCTTTATGAAATGTTTTTTTTTTTCAGAGTGACAAAGTGTGTGTGTGTGTGAGAGAGATTTCATTTTTGTGTGTTGTCGTGGAGTTTCAAATGGTTCTGAAGTCCTCTGCGACTCTGGTCGGAGAGAAAAACTCGAAGACTGAATCTTAAAAAGTTCTAGACTAGCTGATGTTTGTGTTGCAAAATTCCATCTTAATCATCGTTCCCCCCCAACTCCTTTTCTAGTCACGTGATTTACATTTTCCCTCCCACTTCCCCTCATTTCGTTTACTACCAAAATCTGCATATAAAAGTGGAAAATCTGGTTAGGAGACCTCAGTCGACGATGACCATAACAAGGACAAGCATCTCCTCTCCTCTTCAATAGGAAAGGGTAAAGGACTATAAGGTAAGTACCAATAATTATATATATATAGATAGATATTTATATAGATATCTATATAGATATCTATATATATATATTAGTATTAACCTCTTAGTTCCTTACCCTTCCCTATTGAAGAGGAGAGGAGATGCTTGTCCTTGTTATGCTCATCGTCGACTAAAGTCTCCTCCCAGGTTTTCACTTATATAGCCAGATTTTGGTGTCGAGGAGAAATGAAGCCTTGTGATTGGTTGGAATTTTTTACACACTAGCGCACTCTTGTGGACGGTTTGCGAAACAAAAAAAATTTAGAAATTCCCAATTGCAATTCTTGCGATTTGATGGTCGGAGTAACACTGATCTGAAGTGCTTTATGAAATGTTTTTTTTTTTCAGAGTGACAAAGTGTGTGTGTGTGTGAGAGAGATTTCATTTTTGTGTGTTGTCGTGGAGTTTCAAATGGTTCTGAAGTCCTCTGCGACTCTGGTCGGAGAGAAAAACTCGAAGACTGAATCTTAAAAAGTTCTAGACTAGCTGATGTTTGTGTTGCAAAATTCCATCTTAATCATCGTTCCCCCCCAACTCCTTTTCTAGTCACGTGATTTACATTTTCCCTCCCACTTCCCCTCATTTCGTTTACTACCAAAATCTGCATATAAAAGTGGAAAATCTGGTTAGGAGACCTCAGTCGACGATGACCATAACAAGGACAAGCATCTCCTCTCCTCTTCAATAGGAAAGGGTAAAGGACTATAAGGTAAGTACCAATAATTATATATATATAGATAGATATTTATATAGATATCTATATAGATATCTATATATATATATTAGTATTAACCTCTTAGTTCCTTACCCTTCCCTATTGAAGAGGAGAGGAGATGCTTGTCCTTGTTATGCTCATCGTCGACTAAAGTCTCCTCCCAGGTTTTCACTTATATAGCCAGATTTTGGTGTCGAGGAGAAATGAAGCCTTGTGATTGGTTGGAATTTTTTACACACTAGCGCACTCTTGTGGACGGTTTGCGAAACAAAAAAAATTTAGAAATTCCCAATTGCAATTCTTGCGATTTGATGGTCGGAGTAACACTGATCTGAAGTGCTTTATGAAATGTTTTTTTTTTTCAGAGTGACAAAGTGTGTGTGTGTGTGAGAGAGATTTCATTTTTGTGTGTTGTCGTGGAGTTTCAAATGGTTCTGAAGTCCTCTGCGACTCTGGTCGGAGAGAAAAACTCGAAGACTGAATCTTAAAAAGTTCTAGACTAGCTGATGTTTGTGTTGCAAAATTCCATCTTAATCATCGTTCCCCCCCAACTCCTTTTCTAGTCACGTGATTTACATTTTCCCTCCCACTTCCCCTCATTTCGTTTACTACCAAAATCTGCATATAAAAGTGGAAAATCTGGTTAGGAGACCTCAGTCGACGATGACCATAACAAGGACAAGCATCTCCTCTCCTCTTCAATAGGAAAGGGTAAAGGACTATAAGGTAAGTACCAATAATTATATATATATAGATAGATATTTATATAGATATCTATATAGATATCTATATATATATATATATTAGTATTAACCTCTTAGTTCCTTACCCTTCCCTATTGAAGAGGAGAGGAGATGCTTGTCCTTGTTATGCTCATCATTGACTAAAGTCTCCTCCCAGGTTTTTCACTTATATAGCCAGATTTTGGTGTCGAAGAGAAATTAAGCCTTGTGATTGGTTGGAATTTTTTGCACACTAGCGCACTCTTGTGGACTGTTTGCGAAACAAAAAAAAAGTAGAAATTCCCAATTGCAATTCTTGCGATTTGATGGTCGGAGTAACACTGATCTGAAGTGCATTATGAAGTGTTTCTTTTTTTTTTCAGAGTTACAAAGTGTGTGTGTGTGTGTGAGATGTTTTTTTTGTTTTGCCGTGAAGAAGATGTATATATATGGAGTCGTTGCAAAATGTTTTAAAGTCCTCGGCGACTCGATTGGTTGCACATTCTGAGGTGATGGCGGTTCTGTTTTCTTAACTTAAAGCCCTTGTGTTTGATAGTGAGTGAGTGAGAGAGAGAGAGAGAGAGAGAGAAAAAGAGAGAGGGTCCAATTTGTACTTTACTTGACGATATATATATCTCCTCTATAACAACAACGAAAGAGCCATTTCACATCTCGTGATTACTAATTTTTTCCAGTTTAAAGAGACTCGTTATTTGCAGAAGTTTTTAGTGTTCCCGAGTAGCTGTTTGTGTCAATTTAATGTGAAAATGGCAGTTGTTGGGTTTCATGTTTGAAATTAATTAATTGGTGTTGTTTTCGGGTTTTTAAGTGATTGAATTNTGTTCCCGAGTAGCTGTTTGTGTCAATTTAATGTGAAAATGGCAGTTGTTGGGTTTCATGTTTGAAATTAATTAATTGGTTTTGTTTTCGGGTTTTTAAGTGATTGAATTTAGCATTGATTAGGTAATTGCGGAATTTTTAACATGTCACCCTCTGCAATAGGATTGGCCCCGAGGAACCAGCGGGTAAAAAATTTCCTCCCTTGCCAATATGTATCGTCTCCATAACAACATGATAGAGTCATTACAAAACTGATGACTATTAATTGTTTAAAGTTTTTGAATGTCTTGATATTTGCATCAGTTTAAAGTGTTTGATGGTCTTGCTGTTTGGTAGTATGAGGGAGTACCAAATCGGTACTCCCTTGCCAATATATATCGTCTCCATAACAACATGATAGAGTCATTACAAAACTGATGACTATTAATTGTTTAAAGTTTTTGAATGTCTTGATATTTGCATGAGTTTAAAGTGTTTGATGGTCTTGCTGTTTGGTAGTATAAGGTAGTAACGATATGGTACTCCCTTGCCAATATATATATCGTCTCCATAACAACAGGAAAAAAGCCATTACAAAACTGATGACTATTAAATGTTTAAAGTTTTTGAATGTCTTGATATTTGCATGAGTTTAAAGTGTTTGATGGTCTTGCTGTTTGGTAGTATAAGGTAGTAACGATTCGGTACCCCCTTGCCAATATATATATCGTCTCCATAACAACAGGAAAAAAGCCATTACAAAACTGATGACTATTAAATGTTTAAAGTTTTTGAATGTCTTGATATTTGCATGAGTTTAAAGTGTTTGATGGTCTTGCTGTTTGGTAGTATAAGGTAGTAACGATTCGGTACCCCCTTGCCAATATATATATCGTCTCCATAACAACAGGAAAAAAGCCATTACAAAACTGATGACTATTAAATGTTTAAAGTTTTTGAATGTCTTGATATTTGCATGAGTTTAAAGTGTTTGATGGTCTTGCTGTTTGGTAGTATAAGGTAGTAACGATTCGGTACCCCCTTGCCAATATATATATCGTCTCCATAACAACAGGAAAAAAGCCATTACAAAACTGATGACTATTAAATGTTTAAAGTTTTTGAATGTCTTGATATTTGCATCAGTTTAAAGTGTTTGATGGTCTTGCTGTTTGGTAGTATGAGGGAGTACCAAATCGGTACTCCCTTGCCAATATATATCGTCTCCATAACAACAGGAAAAAAGGCATTACGAAACTGATTACTATTAAATATTTAAAGTTTTTGAATGTCTTGATATTTGCATGAGTTTAAAGTGTTTGATGGTCTGGCTGTTTGGTAGTATAAGGTAGTATCGATTCGGTACCCCCTTGCCAATATATATAGTCTCCATAACAACAGGAAAAAAGCCATTACAAAATTGATGACTATTAAATGTTTAAAGTTTTTGAATGTCTTGATATTTGCATCAGTTTAAAGTGTTTGATGGTCTTGCTGTTTGGTAGTATGAGGGAGTACCAAATCGTTCCTCCTTTGCCAATATATATCGTCTCCATAACAACATGATAGAGTCATTACAAAACTGTTGACTATTTATTGTTTAAAATTTNTTGCCAATATATATCGTCTCCATAACAACATGATAGAGTCATTACAAAACTGTTGACTATTTATTGTTTAAAATTTTTGAATGTCTTGATATTTGCATGAATTTAAAGTGTTTGATTTAGAACGACAAACCATCATACTCCCTCATACAAATCGGTACTCCCTTGCCAATATATATCGTCTCCATAAAAACATGATAGAGTCATTACAAAACTGATTACTATTAATTGTTTAAAGTTTTTGAATGTCTTGATATTTGCATTAGTTTAAAGTGTTTGATTTTCTTGCTGTTTGGTAGTATGAGGGAGTACCGAATCGTTCCTCCCTTGCAAATATAATTCGTCTCCATAACAACATGACAGAGTCATTACAAAACTGATGACTATTAATTGTTTAAAGTTTTTGAATGTCTTGATATTTGCATCAGTTTAAAGTGTTTGATGGTCTTGCTGTTTGGTAGTATGAGGGAGTAACAAATCGGTACTCCCTTGCCAATATATATCGTCTCCATAACAACACGAAAAAGCCATTACACAACTCTTGATTATTAATTGTTTCCGGTTTAAAGTGATTTGATATTTGCATCAGTTTAAAGGGTTTGATTTTCTTGCTGTTTGGTATTATGAGGGAGTCATTACGATGCCTGTGCTCAGCGGAGTCCATGGAATATATATAGGGTTCGTTAGACCTGTTTTTGTAAAGTTTAATGAGGATTCTGCATATCCCGTGATAAATGGCTTTAATGAAGTTGGAAAATGGGCTTGTGGATCTCAAGAGACCTTAACTCATTGTGATACAGACAATTCTTTTTTTAGTTTTCAGTCTATAACATTTTGCACTGAAAAAGAAGTCGAGATTAATAATGGTGGTATACTTGACCTTATGACAGGTTGGGCTGCTTTATCTGGCCTTGACAATGTTCTTGGTTGCCAAGTTGCGTCGGTGTTTGAGCATCCTGATTTGGTGGTTATTCAAAGGCTAGAGGTATATAACTGTACATGTAAGTGTGTTTGCCAGCATATATTTAATTGTCGCATCATAGACTATCATCATGGATTTTATCCCGTGTCTGTTACTGTTAAGAATATAGGAGATAAGAAAGTAGTGTTGGATGCTGATACTCCTATAGTGGATGTTTTTTGGTGCAAACAAGGTGGAAATCCTTCACCGACTTTTTGGTCGGACGAAGATAGCTTTGGGACTTCGTGGAAGACTTCTTGCTGTACTGATAGGTCCAGTTAATAGCGAGGGGTCCAGTTAATAGTGAGGTATTTTATAAAATTAGAAGATAACGCAGAACACAATTAGGAATTTCAACTAATGGGTAATTATGTACTACAAAAAAAACCTGAAGAAGCAAAAAAATACTCAATATTATGCCCTAATTATTGATTATATTCTTGATTGCTTTCGCATTGACTAACTGGCAATAGTCCTACATTTTGTATATTTGACAGTGTCTTTTAAGGGTGTATGTGTATATGGGAACCTTAATGTTTTGATATAACAAAAAAAAACATCTAATGAATTTTTTTTTTTCAAACATGTAAGATTTTTTTACTCGTTATTAAAAAAAACATTTTGCATTCCCTTTCTTTTTTTAAAACTCTTTATAAGAGAGAAGGTGAGCCTCTTCGGGATACCAGTCAGTTTTCTCGCACTTAGAAATTTATGCGTGTTGTCCAAGCGGCCATAAAATCCTTTCGGCCATTTTGGCATTTGGAAGGGTGCGCTCGCTTTGTGCCTTGGATAAATGGGACGAGTTACCATACCTGCCGAAAGAATTCCTCTTGATATACGCACCTTACGAAATTTCGACCGTATTCAAGTATTTACCGGCCCACCTTCAGCAGGACGAAGACATATTGGACTGCTTCCCATGCAAGGAATGTTACGAGGGTTGCACCTCGACCTCGGTTCCCGACATGCCACATCGAAAGGGTTGGTGTAAAGCCTGTCGAGCAGCCCTCATAAAGTCTAAGCACGTGGAAGACGACTTTCCTGTTACGACTTCCCGTTGAAGACGACATTTCCCATTGAAGAAGTTCAATCAAGTTTTAAATGACTGTGTAAAATATTTTGAAACTCTATGTATGTGTTTGGAAATGTTACATGTATATGTTNAAGTCTAAGCACGTGGAAGACGACTTTCCTGTTACGACTTCCCGTTGAAGACGACATTTCCCATTGAAGAAGTTCAATCAAGTTTTAAATGACTGTGTAAAACATTTTGAAACTCTATGTATGTGTGTGGAAATTTTACATGTATATATAATAAAAAACATTTAATGAAAAATAAAATATTTGTAACATCCAAGATTTTTATTCGTTATTGAAAAAAAAATTGTGTATACATTGGAATTATAAAAAAAAGGAAGGGGAAGGTGTCGATTCGTTACCCCCTTTTTTTATGCGATATAGCTATTAATTTAAATACTAAATATTCGAGAATTTTGAACACATATCTATCCTTTTTATTGAGCATTTTCTTCAGTTAATTGCAAGACTCCCAGAAATAAGAATATTCAATGTTTCAGAATGCACATAATAATATATGTAATATCACATAAACAATATATACAATACTTATCATTTTTGTTTAATTACAAAACATAATATATTATACATACACATAGTCTAATAACAAATTTGCATTTTTCTTTTTCAAGTAATATAAAAAGTGAGATATCCACATTATTCCAAAAACTATATATATATATTCACTTAACATGCGGTAAAGTAATTTATATATGCACCCCTATTGTTAACTTTATAATTTCACAAAAAAAGTTTAAAATATTTTATGTTTCAGAACACACACAAATTTGCATTTTTCTTTTGACCGTCAGTAGTTGGGTGGTACAGTCCCTGGTGATGTCAGTCATGGTGGCCATTGTCGGTGTTGGTAAAACCGTCACGAAGCTGATGGAGCGACTTCCTTACACCAAGGNTTTGTTTTACACCATTCCCGTATTAAAGCGATGATGAGTTCGTCGGATGGGGTGGGATGGTTTTCAGTAGGTGAAGAATCATTTTCTTCTTGCACAGCGAATTGAAAGTTTTGCCCTTTACACCGTTGAACACCTTATTCATCGAATTCGATGCCAGCGCTCGTGGAAACTTGTGGAATAAGGTCGATTTCGGTGCCAGCGCTCGTGGAAACTTGTGGAATAAGGTTGAATTCGGTGCCAGTGTTCGTGGAAACTTGTGGAATAAGGTTGAATTCGGTGCCAGCGTTCGTGGAAACTTGTGGAATAAGGTTGAATTCGGTGCCATCGTTCGTGGAAACTTGTGGAATAAGGGTGCTCGTGGCAACTTGTGGAATAAGGTTGAGTTCGGTGCCATCGTTCGTGGCAACTTGTGGAATAAGTTCGAATTCGATGCCAGCGCTCGTGGAAACTTGTGGAATAAGGTCGATTTCGTTGCCAGCGCTCGTGGAAACTTGTGGAATAAGGTCGAATTCGGCGCCAGTGTTCGTGAACACTTGTGGAATAAGGTTGAATTCGGTGCCATCGTTCGTGGAAACTTTTGGAATAAGGTCGAATTCGGTGCCAGTGTTCGTGGCAAACTGTGGAATAAGGTCGAATTCGGTGCCAGTGTTCGTGGCAACTTGTGGAATAAGGTTGAATTCGGTGCCAGTGTTCGTGGCAACTTGTGGAATAAGGTCGAATTCGGTGCCAGTGTTCGTGGCAACTTGTGGAATAAGGTCGAATTCGGTGCCAGTGTTCGTGGCAACTTGTGGAATAAGGTCGAATTCGGTGCCAGTGTTCGTGGCAACTTGTGGAATAAGGTCGAATTCGGTGCCAGTGTTCGTGGCAACTTGTGGAATAAGGTCGAATTCGGTGCCAGTGTTCGTGGCAACTTGTGGAATAAGGTCGAATTCGGTGCCAGTGTTCGTGGCAACTTGTGGAATAAGGTCGAATTCGGTGCCAGTGTTCGTGGCAACTTGTGGAATAAGGTCGAATTCGGTGCCAGTGTTCGTGGCAACTTGTGGAATAAGGTCGAATTCGGTGCCAGTGTTCGTGGCAACTTGTGGAATAAGGTCGAATTCGGTGCCAGTGTTCGTGGCAACTTGTGGAATAAGGTCGAATTCGGTGCCAGTGTTCGTGGCAACTTGTGGAATAAGGTCGAATTCGGTGCCAAAGTTCGTGGCAACTTGTGGAATAAGGTCGAATTCGGTGCCAAAGTTCGTGGCAACTTGTGGAATAAGGTCGAATTCGGGACTAGTGTTGTTTTTTGGGGGTATTTGCATTATGCTAAAATTTATCGAGGATACATCTAATTCGTGTGGAATTCGACTGGAATTGAAATTGGGTGTTTCTGTAGATGAATCATTCTGCTGTGAATTTGTGTAGGTTGAAATTTCTATTTTTCTTCGTTTGGCTGTGTGTTGTATTTGTTCATTTGAAAAATTACCTGCGAAATTTTCCTCACCTCTCGATGGTCCACAATCCAAGCAGACCGTGATAGGCGGCTTCTTATGAGCAGCAGGTAGTGAGTNTTTTCCTCACCTCTCGATGGTCCACAATCCAAGCAGACCGTGATAGGCGGCTTCTTATGAGCAGCAGGTAGTGAGTGATGAGTTACCTTTGTAAACTTGAGAGTAGACTTGATAGCAGATGTGACAGCAGACTTAACAGCAGCCTTGACAGCNGATGAGTTACCTTTGTAAACTTGAGAGTAGACTTGATAGCAGATGTGACAGCAGACTTAACAGCAGCCTTGACAGCACACTTGACAACAGACTCGACCATCAGTAGTTGGGTGGTACCGTCCCTGGTGATGTCAGTCATGGTGGCCGTTGTCGGTGTTGGTAAAACCGTCACGAAGCTGATGGAGCGACTTCCTTACACCAAGGCGCCTGCTCTACTGCTTGAATACTGCTCTATGCAGGGTATATATACTAAAAGTGGTTGGTGTCTTGCGTGGCAGGGAGGGAATGTAAATCTATTTTATTACTAGCACAAGGTTGTGATGTGGGTTGTGGATGGTGAAAGTTGGTAAGTTGTTAGCCATCTGCCTAGGGTCGGTAAAGTCGTCAGAAGAATAAAGCACTTGCGAAGTTGATGAAGCAACCTTCTTGCACTAAGACAACAAAATTATTGTGCAATAACGTTTCAAACAGCTACAATTTAGAACATATTTGAAGGAAACCTCAGTTAGACACGAGACCCTAATTGGTTTACTTTCACAGTCGCCTGTTTTTTTGATGAGTTGTGTTTAGAATAATCTGTTTTTTGGTGAGTTGTGTTTTAGGATAATATGAAAAAATCCAACAGTTAGTTTTTTTTATTTATTTTGAAAGCTGAAAATATTTCTTGTCCAGTGACAATGTTTTTTTTTCAATGATAAAGTGTGGGTAATGAAGGGATAAGAGAATGCAGATAAAACAAGCTTGTTTGGTAGGTTTAAGTATTATTTTTACAGTTTTGGGATTAATGTTGGCCTATTCTGATAATTTAACTAATATAAGAGTTATATCTGGTTTTTTTTATAGGGGTGGGAAATTTATGTAATCAGTTACTACATTTAAAATGAATAACAGAAAATTTATTTACAAAAATATACACTTATGATATATATGTACAAGTTTTAACTTTTTTTTAAGCACTCGTCTGTGAGTTAGTTCAGTTGTCGAGGATCCAGCGTCGCAGTAATCTTGAATTTCTCGGTGCACATGTGAATTGGTTCTTGTTCCTCCAACAAAAGTGATCTTCTACATTTTCATACATAGCCACAAGTTTTTGAAATTTTGGGCATTTATATGTATTTTGCACATCTACAATTTCGAGGTAGTGGTCAAACCTGCATAGTTTTTGTAGCCAGTTTTTTTGTTGGGCGCCTGCAACAAACACTGGATATTTCTTGTTAGATCTTCTTATCAGCATATATACTTCTATTTCTATTTCTTTGTAGGGGATTTCTCCATCCCGCCATTCCAATCCGTGAAAGTTCTTTGTCAGCCAAGTATTTGATTTTTTAGTTTTGTGATCCAATACAGCCCATGAATGTGGAGCTTTGAACAATCGCATTTCAGTCACGCCGTTAAGATAGGTGACTGCTAATTCCTTNTGGAGCTTTGAACAATCGCATTTCAGCCACGCCGTTAAGATAGGTGACTCCTAATTCCTTTAGCACAAAGTCGCCATTATTGACGTAAAACCCTTGTAAGTTACAAAACAAGTTACATGAGTAGCTGATATTTGAGTGGATCAAATGCTAGCTCGAAAGTAACTGATCAATGTTTGAGGCAGTTATATTTATACAACACTGTCCCTTTTTGGGGCGTGATTATTGTGTTACTAAGTTGAAAAAAAAAGACATCATAAGAGCTTTTATTTATTGTTTGTTTTTTGTCAAACATGAAATATATAGCTGAAAAATATTCAGACATTGCCATTAAGGCCGCTTTGGACGATTGGGAATCATTTAGTATCATTGAACCAAAGATTAATTCTATCGAATCTAGATTTTACAATAGTGATCAACAAAATACCGATTTTTTGTTAGTTAAACATCGCCCGATAAATTTTTTAAATATGAACTTTCTAAGACATTGGTTTATCAGCATAAATAATCGTGAATGGCATCCAGGCACGCACAAGATTGCGGATATTTTTGTCGATTCTACCGATATGTATGGGATTGTTGTAGAAATTAAGAATCTGGTAAATTTTGCACATACCATTATTTGAAAAAATTGTTCGAACAAGATAAAGTTTTTAATATATTTACCAGTAACTGTGAATTAATTGTTGGTTACTATTGGGAAACCACTTCATTATTTTTAGCTACCTTTTGTGTGTTTTTATTTTTCATAACACATTCATTTATATTTCTAATGATTTGTTGTAGTATGTTATTTTCAATTACGTTTCTCCTGATACGAAAAAAAAAATGTTACTATTACAAAATGTAAACACATTAAATAAAAAACAATACGAAATAATAATATATATATATATATATATATGGTTTGTTAGCAGAATCCTGAAAGTAAGAATGGACACTCTCGAATTAAAAAAATTTATTTATTCCCAGTATAAAAAAAACTGGATGTGCATGAGCAACTCAAATAGAAACATTGATGAATACACAGAGTTGATCACAAAATTATTACATACTTGGAAACCTCCTTCGGATTTGACGATTTATCAAGAAGCATTTTTAATGAATCTGTTACACAAATATGAAAAAAAATGCGACATAACCAAAAGAGTTAACAAGTAGATGTGTACCATTCATCTAAAAGTTCATATAAATCATTCAATAATGAGTTATAATTAATAAATTTAATTTTTTTTTTATTTTTAGTGTTTGGTATATAATAGTATTTTTTTATATCGATTGGTATGTCGTACCCACCCGTATTCAAATTATGTACAGAATCATCTATTAAAATGTATGGGCCTGTTGTTATTGGAATTTGTTGGCGCACAATAGATACGGATTTTGTTTTTTTATGTAACCCATATAAAACCTTCCTGAATTTACTGGATTGTGGAAACTGGTCGATGAACATTTTTGCATGTACCTCGTTACCCGCTGTCCACAATACCACTTTAAAGTCTTTGGCTAGAGTTGCTATGAAATGATCGGCTCCGTGAAATTCGTTTTTGCGTTCATCTATTAAAGTTTGGTCTAAATCGACAACCACTATACCTTGAGCTTGCCGAATCTTTGTTAATTTTCGTTTTTTTGTTCTTTTATCTGTAAGTTGGTTATCGTCTTCGTCTCCACTAGCAATTCTCTGACTGCGAAATCCTTTTTTTGTACCATATTTTGAAATGCCAATGGCATTAGAATCTTCACCATCACTTCTTACTTGTAAAGTGGAAGAAAACATATCTCTTAGATATCTTTAAATATTTATGAAGAAAAAAAAATAAGACTTGGAAAAACAAGAATGTCTAAAGTAATATAGATTGATAGACAAATATCGAAATTGTTGTCATCGACGTCTTCGGATAACACTGATAAAGTTTTTGCACATGTTTTGCTTGGATTGTTAAACATTATCAAAACTTTAAGAAAGGCTCATCCGTGTGTATCAGGCCCCTTATGTTACCTGATGTTTGCCAAAGCGGTTGTGAATTTTGGCCAAACAAGTATGTTTATCAATAACGATCGTATTTTTTTCCCTCCATTTCTTGCAATGAATTTCATGCGTATGGAAATTATTCGATTACTTGAATGTAGGTATAGGCAATTAAAATTTAACCAACGCGAGATGTTTGCATTCAATCAACTTCAAAAAGTTGCAAGAGTTATTTTCAGCAGCAAGAACATATCCCCTTTTGAATGTTATTTTCACATGCCCTATAATCGTCAATTGGCGATTGTTGAATGTTTCACAGAACTCGTAGAGCAAGCAGCTTTTGGTTTACGCAAAAATGTCTGGTTTTATGGAGACCATGCACCTTCATCCAAACCGGATGTGGTTAGGTTTTTTGACAACATTGTGCGATAACAAAAAAAAATAAGATGTTTGGTAAAAAAATTCTTCACTCAATATCGAGCACTTGAATTATGTGTTGAATGGTACAACACCTTTAATACAAACATATACATCTGATGGCCAAGTTTTATATACGTTGGATAAAAGCATGAATGAGGTTGTGTGGAAATTGATTATTTTGAAAAGGTTTGATATGTATCTTAAATATAAATTTAATTTGAGAAGATTAGTAGACTTGGTTTTATCTGTAGATTCGTCGTGGTTCATTTACGTGGATGAATTCGGTAAGATAATACACCTACCTTCTGAACTGGAAATAATCGAGTCTGAATTACAAAATAGGATTTTATTAAATACATATAAAAACACGTTTGATTATTTTTATCTTATTATGTGGATTGTCATATTGACGATTTTATTCGCGCTGAAGCAACCCATATTGGCTGGCANTCTGAAACAACCAATATTGGCCGGCATATTTCAAATTCACTGGCTTTGAAAGTAGCTGGTATTAGAATTTTTTTTCCGTAAGAATATTTATACTAAAGAGAAAAACATTGATGGATTCCTACTCGATTAGCTTCATTATTCAAGCTGTATTGTCGCTTGTAATATTGTTAGTGTATTATTTTTTATTGAATGCAAAAATTCCGAAATATGATCCCATTAAATCGGCTAAAGATTTATTTATGTTGAATCCACTCAAACATGAGAAACGTAAATTTGTAACTCTTTGTAAAACGAACACATATTGCTGGTATGAATTTTTTGCAGAAAGTTCAGAGAATACAGAAAATTCGAAAATTAAAGTGAACTTTATTGGCGAATCTGACAAAAAACCTTACGAAGTAGGGTGGAATTTCCAGCAACAAAAATGGTTCAAGCGTCGCCACGTGCAAACAATTTCGCCAAACATCATCAACGTTGGGGGGAATTACAGAGTCCATTTACACAAGGATTTGAATACCATACGCTTTGTATCAATCTCTCCGAAATTAGATATTTCTAACGGTTTGCAATTAATTTACAATGAGTGTAGTAAACCAAATCAAGTCGATTATGTGACGTACGAACAGTATTGTAGCTTGATGGACGTTGATGGTACTGAATCGGGAAACAGAAGGGAAAAACTTAAAAATGTTTATTTGAGATGTGATCATAATCGTAAATGGAGTTTGGAATTTTGCCCGAAAAATACTTTTTTTTGATGGCACTTGTGTAAGACGAGTGATGATGGTGTTCGGCTGGGGCGGGACCTCGGTGGTGTTTGTAGTGACAAGTTACATAATGCCAGATTATCTTACCTGGATAGTTCTTACATTGTTTGCAATTACCAATTACCAAAAATCATCAAATGTGATCATGGTCTTTCTGAAAGTGGAATAAATTGCCTGCAACCCGAATGTGCACAAAACGAAAATGGTTATGTCGTACACCCATACAAACTCAATGCCTATCATTGTCGAAATGGACAAGTCGAATACTTTGAAGAATGTGATCAAAAATTAAAATACGTGTATTACGAATGTAATAGATGCCGGCTGACTTATCCCTATGTCGATAAAGTCTTCAATGCAGACAAGGGGCTTTGTGAAAAGCCCACACTCGATTACCTTCCCGTTCTCTGTCGTTTTCCCGAATATCCATCACTACTACTAAAATTTAAAATAGAACCGGACACGAATAAGTTGAGTCTATTCACACAACTCGATAAGAAGCAAAAACTACAGCCATTTTTCGAACATAAAAAAATCTTTGTAAAGAATGGTAACTACATACGTTCTAAAGTAAGAATTTTGATCCACGAAAAAAAAGTATTTGCTTTCAAGGAGGTTCCTTTTGAACAAAATATAAGTCCTGTTAATCCTACGTTAAAATTAGAATATAGGGAATTTACCGTAGAGTCAAAGTTATATTTGGCGACTTTTTTTGCCGGAGTTTTCTTAATGGACTTTACGGAAATTATCGACACACGGCCGAAATTTACTCCGATTTTATATAAAAAAGGCAAAATTTTAAAAAAATTTGATAGTAAATATGATGCGCAAAAGTATAGAGAAGTGGCTAATTTATCAGAAAAGGTTTCAGATGGTTATGTACTTCATCTTGCCTCGAAAAAAATTCCAAAAAATATAAAAAATATCTTTCAATCGTATATCGAGTTTTCAAAGTCTTTTAAATTCACACCTAGTTGGCTCGAGGCAAGTAGACGATACTCTAACAAACAATTTATTTACAACTTTCTAATTTTATAAATAGTTTAACTTCCTAAGTATGAATTGGCTTTTTGGTAAGATTCGATTGTGTTTTTTAGCTCATTACATATATTACAGACGATTTTCTTTTGAGTGGCTAATCGAAGGAAATGATTTCCGACTAGAGAAAGAGCCGCACCTACTCGATCATCGTCATATTTTCGTTCCAATAACTGTTTGCAAAAATTTATGTTGAAAAGTAATTCGTCGTTATTAATTGTTATTTATTTTATACCATTCCTTTGTCAAATTGATGACGAATTCGTCGGGTGGGGGGGGGATGATTTGAAACAGGCGAAGAATTATTTTCTTCTTGCGCTGCGAATTGTAAATTTTCGGGTAATCTAGCAACTTGTGGAATTAATGTTAAATTCTCGTCGAGAACGTTTATTTGAATTTGATTCGTTGGGTCGAATTCGACGCGAGTGTTAGTTTCATTTACCCAAGTTAGGTGTTTTCCCTCACCATCTCCCCCAATTACTCCACTAATATTCGAAAGTTGTAGGGCATTTGAGATTATATCATTTGATANTAATGTTTGTTGAGCGCAACAAGAGTTTTTTGGAGACTGAAAATTTAAAAGGTCCATTATATCAGGTGAAGTATTTTGAATCGAATGTGGGAGAGTTTGGGGGGTAGACAAGTGTTGTAGTTGGGGTTTATTTGACATTGTTTGTGTTAAAGTTGATTGAAGTATTTTGGGTGGTATTTGCATTGTGCTGAAATCTATCGAGGATACATCTAGTAAATATGGAATCTGTATGGAATCGAAATTGGGTGTTTCCATAGACGATTTATAACTTTGATGCGTATTTGTACTGGTTGAATTTTCGATTTTTTTTTCGTTTGGCCTTGTGATGTATTTGTCCATTTGGAAAATAAAATGTGAAATTTTCGTCACCCATCGATGAAAGATACATCGTGGTATAAAAATTTGTGGATTTGGTATCGTGTCCTTGGGATCGCTTATGTACGAATTTGCACCTGAGGCTAGTTTCTTGTATGTGTTCATAATTTTCCAAATAGTAATTATCGATTGAAGGAATTATTACCTCGAACAAATCTTGCACTTGCTCACTATCAGCTAGATGAAAATTAAACAATAGGACATTTTGCAATACCGTCAATCCCATATCAAATGAATTGATGACTTTTCTAATAATTACCCTAGGGTCGAAACTAAAAACCCGGATTCGGTTTTTATAAATTAAAACATTTTCCCAAACAATTTCATTAGTCATTTTTACAATATTCTTAGTATATACGTCTTAGTAATTTATATTGTATTTGAGTTTAATTTCATCAAGGGTATTCCAAAGTAATGGAAATTGTTCTTTTAAGGTGAGGTATTCGGCACCATTTTGGGATAGGTTTGATTTTAGTTGATTTTCGGTATAATTTCGTAACTCAGAACCACTNTCGTCACTCAGAACCACTATTATATAATACAATGATTGTATGATCGGAAATATTAGGCAGGTCAACCATAAGCATCCATTCATTGATTATTGTCGATAGTCTATCATGCCTACCACTTGGTTTTTGTACGTACCAATTTTGAATTTTGTCTAAAATTTGTTGTTCATTTGGTATGTAATTATTAGGCGTAAAACTTGGTGAATTTTGATCGTTGGATATGAAATTGTTAGGTATCAAACTCGATATATTTGAATCTTGTTCTAGTAATTGTGGTTTACTAGGTATATAATTAGAGGTATGTTGGTTTTCCTTCAGGAGTTCCTCCAATGCGCTGTTCGAAACATCTGATTGAAACAAAGCTGAGTCAANATCCAATGCGCTGTCCGAAACATCTGATTTAAACAAAGCTGAGTCAAAGGCGAGAGGTGTTTGCGTTAAGAATTCGTTTAGATACTCTGGTGATATCTGGATCGGATTCGCTGGTATGTTTTCATTTTGCAGTGGGGTCCGCTGACATTTAATTTTTCGCGCTGCATTAGCATCATTATTGAAGTCGAATATGAAATTTTCATGGCCTGTGAATTGAAGATGTTCATATTCATCGATATCATGTATTCGTTTCACTAATATCGTTCGACGAATACTTGCCAAGGTATAATCATAATAGTTGATCGAGGAGTCCACCACTGGAGAAATAATCTCAAATAAATGTCGTATGTGATCAATATCAGCTTTATTTAAATTTAATAGGAAATAATTCTTTAGAACAGTTAAACCTAAATCGAATGTTTTAAGGATGTTGAGAATCGCTAAATCACCATCGAAAGTGTGAATGTGAATATGGTCGTTATAAATAAGAACGTTTTCACTAACGAGTTCATCAGACATGATTTTTGCTCTTATATTAGGTATAATGGTGGCTTATACCTTTAACGAAATATTTTCGAAACAGGAAGAATTTGAACATCTCGATTATGATGAATATGATGAGGATGATTTACCTGATGACAAGAGCACTGAGCTCAAACTCATGGCTTGAATTATATTTGTAAAATAAAACAAATAAAATCATTGAAATCGGTCCAGCCATTCTTTCTTGATTTTCTTAATACATTTACTACTGAAAGTTACAGAGTGGTAGTAATAGTGCATTTGGTGATTATTTCGTATTATGTTTCTAAATCAATAAAAACACATTATATTATGTATCCAATGATACATAAAATCCACCCAAAAAGTCGTCGATTTCGTAACCAACCTAAGTCCTGCGAAGGCCAAAACAAATGCAAAATTTCTTCCTGCGTATCCAGCCTGCCTGTAATTACCTGTTTTTTACCAAAAGTTTCTTTGTGCGTATCCACATGATAAACGACTTGAATTGAAAAGTGGTGGGTTTGCATATCCAAACCGACAGGTGGAAATTGCCACCAAGCCTCATTTGTTCTGATTCACGTATTCATTTATATTTTTAAAACATTTATAAAAATACATAATTGTTTCCTGTGGTGTATCCAAACTGAAAACGGAACATTTGGTCACTCTGCCAATTATTTCCCTGGGCGTATCCCCATGTGGAAGTCACTTGTTGCTAAAATTTTCCTATTGCATACCCAACAACGATTCATTTACATTTTAAATCCAAAACCAATAACCAGCTAGTGAAATGAGTTGTGTAAATAATAATGAATTTAAAAAAAAAATCAAGACATGAAAACTCTAAAGTCTTCACTGGCTTACAGTGAGGAATTATAATTTATGCATTTCATGTATCAATTTCTCGGAATCATGAGTTTGTGTAGGGATCTTTCGTTTTGTTTGTTTTTATGAAAGTTGTAGAATTTAGAGTATCTCCAAGGTTTCCATAAAACACGAAAACTACCTACTGTTATTTTCATTTTAAATTGACCCAAACAGCTACTCATTGTCATTTTAAACAGACATTGCACATCGCTAGTCAATCACATTTTAAATTTAAATATGCCATTATAATTTTAACATTTTGTTTATTCTGACGATAGTTCTCTAAACTAAACCAGTTGTGAGATTCCCAGTCGAGTACGATAAAAGTTATCAAGAGTTGTGAGATAGATGGCTCTTTCGTGTTGTTATGGAGACAATATATATTGGCAAGGGAGGAACGGTTCGTTCCTCCCTCTTACTACCAAACACAAGATCAAAGGTCATAAACTGAGGCAAACAGCAAAACTACTTTAAACACTTTAAAAATGTTTACTGGAAATTGGTAATTTTTGCCCGCCAATTT
>NQII01010025.1:29714-44007 GCA_002778355.1 Clitarchus hookeri
GGGTTATCAACAGTTCGGAAATCCGCATAGGGTCCGGTAGAAAAGTTGCGCGATTTCACAATGAACGATGCCATTTTTTTCGAATTAAATTTTGGAAATGTGCTTGAAACGCATGTCGAGGCAGTGATAAAGTTTTTCCGCGGATCATTGCGCACTGAATATGTGTGAGTTATTTCTTCTAGAGATACCAGAGTATATAAATCTCCCAATTCTATACTACCTAGCATTGTTATTTGCTTGTAAATAAAACAATTCAAACTGAAAAGAATATATAAAATCGTGTCTTTATATACTAAACTCTTGATTTTTTTTTCTTTATATACTAGACTATGTTTTTTTAAATTTTTTTATCAGTGCAATAAAGTATAAATGATGGATTTTTCTTCGTTTATAAAGGAATGTGGAAAAATATTGAAATGTTTAAAAGTTTCTACAATTTCCATTCCTAATGAACACCAAATATCGTTTAGTCGCAAGGCGAAAGAAAGTGGTCTTTTGACACTTTCGTAAATTTCGAGCTGTTTGTAAAACAAGAGTAATTTGGATTTTAAATTGAAAGTGTACAAATTATTGACTTTTTTTAAGACAATATTATATCTCTCAGATGTATCTTGAACATTTTTCAAATAAATAAACAATTTTCTCTTATCACGGTCGAGGAACTGGTCTAATCGGATCTCATCATAATTCTCTTTTCTTAGAATAAAAAAATTTAAAATATTTCTACGCACAATATCTTGATACTCGTAATAGATGCGGTTTATAGAATATGAATTATGGTTGCTAAACTTGAGCAAATCAGACATACTCTTACTAATAAGAAATACGTTAAAAAATGGGCCAAATATTTTCAATAAATTTCGAAGAAGAGTATTTGAATAGAATAAAGTCCAAATGTACCGAACTGCCAAAANAAATAAAGTCCAAATGTACCGAACTGCCAAAAACCTGCATAGATGACAAATCGAGGCTGGATGAATTGTGTATTGCAACAGATAACTTTATTCGAAGCAAACAGATACTGACACTTCTCACACATATGTCAATTATGTCATCATTGTAGATAGCTGGACTAAATTAAAATTGAAATTGATGAGTGTTTATCTTCAGAGATTCAATGAGATCAGTAACGATTATTTTGGCGACAAAATGCACGATTTTTTTAAATTCGAGGAAGCCTTAATCAACCNTAGACTTAAGGAAGAGGTCAAGGACAAAAATACAGGAATATGTAAAGTAGTCAATAATGGTTGAGTGTGAGATATCAATAATTCGTTGAAAGTTGGGGGTGCTCAATTCGAGATCTGTCAATAAATTTACATTAATGGTATTTAATATTCCGCGATCCATCTTGGTGAAAAGCGAGAGTATTCGTTCGCCATTTGGCATTATGCGTTCAAACCATTCGTTGAAATCATCGATTCCTTCAAGCAGAGAATCCAGTTCAGAGTTCAATTCGAAATAATATATAGGATTTACGAAATTTAATGGAAAATTACAATACCAACGATATGCTTGTGAAACAAGATTCAGCTGGTTATTTAATTTTGAATCGTTAATTTTTTTGTTCACAGAAGTCACTACAGCTCGAGTTTGGTTTTGTGAATCGTTAGTAAACATTTTTTTGTTTTTCAAATCTTCTGGGAAATGATTTGTAAAATATATACATTTAAATAGTTGGTGAAAGAAAGATCAGTAAGGGAATTTAGTGGACGATCAATTATGTGATAAGTTGTCAAAATATTTTTAAGTAATTTGAAATGCCGGTCGGTTAAATTCGGTATCTGTGATAATATTTCATACCCTTCAAACACCTTAAGTATGCTGTTCCCATTACCCATGCTCGTCATTCTCACTTTTTTTTTGCTATTTAGCTAAATATCTAAAAAACCTTATTAGGTAGGCGGATAATCCCAAGATAATGAAACTTCCAACAACAATTAACCCATAGTACAAGTAACGAAATAAGTTTTTTGTATAGTCAAATACATCACTGCCAAATGCTATAACATTTTCCACATCTTTACCCAACATATCGGCGATTGCATCCGTCCAAGAAGCATCGATACAACGATATTCTACATTGATATCAGAGATGGGGGGATCATTGTTGGCACTGTCACAATGAGCACAAGCATCCACCTCTTCACCCATTCCAGAACATCGGGCCTNCTGGCACTGTCGCAATGAGCACAAGCATCCACCTCTTCACCCATTACAGAACATCGGGCCTTCTTAACCTCGTCGGATAAAACTTTTTCGGCACATAAATCTAAAGAACTATCATCGGAAACATACCTACAACTGAGATGATGGACTTTACACACCTTAAGCAGTCCATTATCATTTTCGTAGCGAATACACCCGCTTATTGATTTCCTGTACCGCTCGACATAGGCAGCCAGACCAGCACCTGTGACTACGGAAAGAGCGGTGTAACCGACGAGTTTTTTATTAGAGGATAAAAAATGTTTTTTTATTTTACCGAGTTTGGGATCGGTTTTGATTAGTTGAATAACCTCGTGCGCATTCGCAGATTGGTTTAATTTTGGATTAATTGAGTTTAGTTTTTTAGATCCGAGCTGAATTTTATGCAGCGTATAGCCTGGCAAATTTTTTATTTCATGTGATAAAACTTTATGCATGTTATTGTCGAGATGAATTTTTGGATCGATTTGCTTGAAAGCTGCATCAAATTGGCCTTTTTTGATTTTGCTCATGAATTTATAAATTGTGGTATTTCCAATATGCAAAATTTTTTTTCCATTATTAATTANAATTAATTAATTTTAAGCTATGCAAAGCTTGATTGTTAAAAATGTTTTTGAAAACTGAGTTTTTTTGGCAAAGCTGTGACCAGTGAATGCCGAATCGATGTAATTTCGCCTGTCTTGTGGACATTACCAGCAACTTTAGCGAGAGCCTTCAACATGAGTATGAGTATTACTTATTTTTTTTCATTATATATCACATGTTAAAGGTNGCATTAAAGGTTTTAGAAGTTTAACTGCGACAATAGTAAGATAAATTGCCAAGATACAATTGAAAATGATTAGCAACCCAGTGTATGGTTCTACACATGTTTTAATACTTGCTATAAACAAAAGCATATTAATAACTAGGATATAATTGATGTACATACAATTAGCTGTTTACTATTATTGCATTTTGGGTTTAGTAGATAGTTTAAAGATAACATTGCTGATCGTTTACAAAAAAAATATTTTAGATATCCTACCCCTCTTATTCTATAAAAAAAATAATTCATATACATATGTACAATTTATTCATTGGTAGTTTTATCCAACATCTGTATTTCCATATTATCGAATAAAACCCCATTTTTGTACAAATTTATTTTGTATGTGCATACATCTGTTTTTNCAGTTTCGCCATCTAATTTGGATGTGTATATATCCATTTTTTGGGATAGATTCGCACGATGGCGGTAATGAGAAATATCGGTATTTGTGTTGTTAATTACTTCTGTAATTTTGTTTCCGTTTGTATCCAACGGTGAGTAGTGACACATACACAGGTAGTAGCTATTGCCATGAATATTACTATGCCAGTAAAATTGCTATCCATTTTTATTTAATTTTCTTATATTTATTTTTTTTTTATAGTGGGCACATCGTCACTAATAAACACATAATATACAAAGTTTTGATTACATATTCATATACAAATATCGAAATAAAAAACCAAAGGAGGTGTTAATTATAATTTGCATCACCCCATAACGACAAGATCCCCATTAAAAATTCTTATTTAATGTATATTCACCAACGACCCCGACCCCCCAAAAATGCTTTTTTATTATATAAAAAAATAATTCATATTCATATATTTATATATATAATTTATTCATTGGTAGTTTTTTTCCAACATCCGTATTTCCATTTTATCGAATAAAACCCCATTCTTGTACAAATCTATTGTGGATGTGTATACGTCTGTTTTTGGGGTAGTTTCGTCATCTAATTTGGATGTGTATACATCCGTTTTTGGGGTAGCTTCGCTCGATGGTGGCGATGAGAAATATTTTGGCGATGATATCGCTGATGAAACATTATGCATTTTACCAAATCCTTTCTCGAAGAGTTCGTCCCTGGTTGTATTCGTGTTTCTAATTGCTAGTGAAAGTCTGTCTATGTTTCTCTGTGTCAACTGCAAGTGGTGAATTATACACATGTATGCCGCTACTGCTGCGAATATTACTATGCCAATAAAATGGTTACACATTTTTTTAAAATTTCTTTTACTTCTTATTTATTTAGTGCTTTTTTTTANGTTTTTTTTTACAGTTCACATGTAGTACATAATATACAAAAAATATACAAAGTCTTGACTACATATTCATATACAAATATCGAAATAAAAAACCAAAGGATATGATTATTGTATTTTGCATCACCCCATAGCGACAGGAACTACATTGAAATTACTTATTTAATGCATATTCACCACTCTCCCTCCCCTTTTTTTTGTTTACATCAACTGAGTTAGTTACTTGCTGCTGGAGAGCTTTGTTGATTTCTCGCAGTAGGTGCTGCCGTTAATGATGTGCCACTAGAACCAAAATGAGGGGCCATGGAACTCTTAAGTTTGTCTTTAAATTTCCATATAACAAAGACCAGAACACCTAATATTAAAATGGTGCTGATACAAGTCCACAAGTATATTTGATTTTTATTATTCATTCTCTTATATATTATTGTGTATTGAAAGGTACTCTAATGAATCACATATCGTCGGTATCATCATAGTCCATCGTCCATTGTTTAGTCGCACCATTTAACTGATGTATTACAAATGTGATGGGAAAAGGAAATCGATAAACTTTACATAAATTCAAGTATTGAAAAGTGCGAGCGACAGGTAAGTGAAACATGTTTGAAATTATTTTTTTAATTTGTTCGGGCGAAAAAGGAAAATTTTCATTCAAATAGTCCACATAATAGGGTATTTCTGTATACGTGAAGTCGTAACCAAATGATTTAATGAAAAGTGGATTCAAACCAGTCAGTAAAGTAGATGCTTTAATGGTTTTCAGTGAAATTTCAGCCACGTTGTCATTGTATTTTACATCAACACATTCATTATCTATTTCGTTTGCCAAGTAAAGGTTCTTTGCGATAAAAGCCAATTTATGTATCGAGTAAAATTTTTTAAGTTGTTTCATATCGATTACGATTTGCCGAAGTTGTCTGGGTAAACGAGCAATTTCGTACTGTAGTATATTTGCATCCATCGTCTTATTTTATGTGCGAGTATTCTTTATATTTATAAACTTTGCATTTAATGTCGTGTATGAGGCCGATGTAAAGTATTTTCCCTCCGAATAAATTCCGTTCATGATTTTCGCATCAATTCCAAATTTTCGCCTGATCATTGGGCCATCAAATTCTAAAATTGATAGAGGGGTGTCTGATTTTACACCAATCGATACTTTTTTCGCATTTAAATCTTCTAGAAATAATTTATCATCTTCGAAATAAAAAACTTGGGAATAGGTTTCGATTAAATTTTCCGAAATATTCCGTAAATTATTGAAATTATCATGGACGGTGCTGAAGGCCACCATACCATTATTGTTTGGTATACACTGTAATGAATCGAAAATCTCATTATCCTCTACTCGAGTTATTTTAGATAATTCGGGTGTACCTACATGCACAAATGAACAATTTTGTTTGAATTGGTACTTTTGCATCGCATTGAATGAATTATCAGGAGATATGAGGCACTTGCCAAAATTCACGGAAACTTTTATAGGCTCGCGATTAGTCCTTAATGTCGACTGTACCTTATAGGCAACCNGTAATAGGCTCACAATTAGTCCTTGATGTCGACTGTACCTTATAGGCAACCGTGTAAACAGAGTCGTTCACTAAAATTAATTCAATTACCTTTAGTTGAAATTGGTTTATTATCCAGTAATTATACATGCCAATGACGGAGTCTAAATGGGCGATACATGAAAAAGCATTTTGGGGTTTGAAGGTGGTCGTGGTTTGGCTAGTGGTTGCCAAAGTCACTATTTTATTATTTATACTAATAACACCTGGATAGTATGTGCAAAATTCTTCGCGAATTTTTGTATCGGAATCAGCGTACATGAACATGCGGGCCATGACCCAAAATTGACCCCATTTATTATATGTTTGGTCGGATTCGTAAAAGCAGAGTTTTGAAGATTGGCCATTAAATTGTAACATCCACTGTTCTGTCTTGGCTGTTACTGCTTTTATCGAATCAATTACAAAGAAACCATAATCGCCTTTATCTTGGCATACTAAACTAGGCGTTCTTGTGAACATGGGGCCGAAATGTAATGGGATTGTCGGATGTTCTAAGATCCTTTTCACTTTATCAATCAAGGCCTTCGAATCGATATGAAAAAATTCCTGCAAAGCGACAAAGTCCCGTGCCGAAGAATATAAATAACCATATGCTCTGAGAGTATCGTGAAACACATATCCTCCATCAGGATACAATCCTTCACCGGAAGTAACTGTTTGGAATTTCAATTGTGACATTACATGTTGCATCGATTCGGTATTAATTTCATCTTTCAAGTTATTCATCAAAAGATGGCCTCCTACAAAAGGTACTGCCATCATTACTGCATTTGGCCCCAATCTAGTCCATCCCATACTTTTTGTGGGTGTAGGCAAATAATTTTTGATCACACTAACCAATTGATTTTGTAAAGTTTCATCAATCTTTTCAAATAAATATGCGTAAATAAAATTTGAAAAGACAAGGAACCGTGGAAAAGAAATGGAAAACTGATACCAATTTAAACCCCAAGGCCGGGTATAGTCGGTTGGTGGTATAGGTAATCTATTGTAAATAGTTTGTATGGCAAATTTTACGCATTTCCAAACGTCAAGTGATTTATAGTATTTCGAACGTTCGTTCATTGAACTAATCATCATTTTTTCTAATACTTCAATCATTTTTCCAAACCGTTCGGTGTCTTGCAACCAATCGTATTGTTGCAAAAGCTCATCATTATATTCAAATGTTTTCAATACGAGATCATTACTGTCGTCATTTTCTGTTGACAAATACTGTTTATGATAATGTTGAATTATCTTAACGAAACGAACAATATCAGTTTCTATTGTATTCATTTGGACTATTACTCTTATTACATATTGCAAGAGTAAAGTTATAAGGCCAATTAAAAAGATTCCCAAACTTATAAATACAGGAGTACCGATTTTTTTGTGTAATTTTAAGAACAATGAGCGGTTATGATACATGTCTTATTTATTTAACAGTATTTTTTCAATAACACTTACTGGATTGGCATTTGGTTTTTCTCGAAATTTACAAAATACGATTTTATTACTATATACTTTAAATTCCAAAATAAAAAACGAATCAACCATAATATCTTCATAGGGTTCAAGTTTATTTATTTCGGGAAATATTTCGTTTAATATACCTTCGTTAATTACAATCGAATAATAAGGAAAACGCTCGCCAAATATATGTCCATCTTCAGTTTCCAAGACTTTTGGCACAAAATGTTTATATGTGGTATAACGAGCGAGATATTTCACTGTCATATTGGCTAATGGTAACCCTTGTTTTATTTTCAATTTGGGAATTTTTTTGCTCTTTAAATACTTGAAAAAGGTGATCCAATCAAATTTTAAATCTATTGTTTTTTGGTGTTTTACTTTAACGATTTTGTCTTTGTGAAAATGTAACCGGCCGTCAGTAGGGAGTAAAATTGGCACGAGAGAACATTCCGATCGATGGAATGTGTTTGCATACAACTTATCCTCATTCAAACAGAACAATCCAGTTGAATGATCAAAACGACCATGTTTTTCTCCGATGAATGTTATAAACCGGATTGCTTCCAAAATATCGATTTTGAAGATTGTGGGAATTTGTTTTTGGTGATTTAACAAGGCTTGTTTCATATCTACCATCGAAACATCTATTTTACCCAATACATCGATGAGAACAAAGGTCTTGTCTTTCAATTCCTCGACAAAGACGATGTAATAACCCGCCAGTTTGAAATTATGCACTTGAACTGCGGGCGAAAATGGGACAAAAAGTATATCTGGTGTGAGAAAAGCAACTTTACGTTCACCATCTAATTTATTGGCATAATATTCTGGAGGTTCGTTTACAGCAACACCTTCGATAAAAGGTCGGGTTTCCACATGATCGGGCCAGTTCCCATTAATAAAATCAGTTATTTTTCTGTATTCGCCACAATAGTCGTAAATCAAATCGTCAAATAACAGTTCGGGAAGATTTTGTATGAATGTTTCGATTGAATCACAAGATTCATTTTCAATTGTAACTCTATACGTGTTTAAGAGAGACCTTTCATTAAATATACAATCAAATGTAATTCGATTTCCCGTCTCGTTATTTGTGTAGAGGTAACGAACGATTCGAGATGTTTGTTCTAGAGTGACCAACCGTAAATCAGAAGCGTTAAGTTCGATTTCTGCGGCCTCGCTCCACCCTATAGGAATGATCTCACCCCGATAAAACTTTAATTCGACTCGCCAACCAAAGTAAACTTTAAGTTGGAATGTAATGGTACCCGATTCGTTTAAACTTCTGACTTGGATTTCAGCCGATTGAGGAATTTGAAAATAATTTCGCAAATACATCTCATCATTACCGTTTGATGATGGTGATGATGACACGCTATACAAAATCTTTACGAGTGTAGGTTCGGTATTTTCGATAAATTGATGAAATCTAGCTAGAGTTATAGGATACTCTACCGAAAATTCAATTTCGTGATTAACATTTCGAGGACATTTGGAAATCCATTCAAGAATAATTTCTGACTGGTGTTGCACGCAGTCTCGCATTTCATACCAAAGGCAATGATTTTTTGTGATTTAAATAAACCAATACGCGATCTCATATATGGAAATACAAATGAAAAAAAAAAGAAAAAAGTTGGCTTCATTAACGATGTTTTCACACCATAAGGGGGGGGGGAAAATGGCAGGGTCCCCTCACACCCGTCGCAATAGTGGGAAATGAAAGACTCGTCACAGGTTTAGATTTTTTGTCAAATTTTTTTTTACTTCTTTTTTTACACACACACACACACACACACACACACCCCCCTCCTTTTTTCTCTTTTTTCCCAATGCTTTGTTGTATATTCGACTGGTAAAAATAAGTGAATATATATGAGTTGCCACAAATAAGATGTATTTTTTCAGTGATTTTTTTGATCAGTCTCTTGAATTTATTTTAAGTAAAACATTACATTTTTTAGTGATTGTGATATTTATCCTTGTTATTATTGGTTTGTATTGGCAATTTCTAAATACTTTACCTTCAACCGCCACAAATTTTAAACGATATCGTTCGAATTTCAGAATACCGGTTTTTGATATTTTGGAGTTGGAAAATAAAAATGATGAATGCACGAGTATTAATTTATTCGAATGTGATTCAAAATCACCAATTGCTTGTTTGAATTGCAAAGACCGTAGATCCACATGTCATCATTTCGGTACAGGTGTTGATTACATGGATCCTAAAACAGGCCATATTAAAATTATTCCTCGCAACGAAGATCCCAATAAAGGATATTGTTTGTATTTGGAAGATAGAGGCCAACGAACATGCACCGCTAAGAATTGTGGCCAATGGATACTTTCTTCAGAGGGTAATGATAAATACGTGTGGGTTTGCAGTTGTCAATACCCTAAAATTTTNTTTTGATATTTTGGAGTTGGAAAATAAAAATGATGAATGCACGAGTATTAATTTATTCGAATGTGATTCAAAATCCCCGATTGCTTGTTTGAATTGCAAAGACCATAGATCCACATGTCATCATTTCGATACAGATGTTGATTACATGGATCCTAAAACAGGCCATACTAAAATTATTCCTCGCAACGAAGATCCCAATAAAGGATATTGTTTGTATTTGGAAGATAAAGGCCAACGAACATGCACCGCTAAGAATGGTGGCCAATGGATACTTTCTTCAGAGGGTAATGATAAATATTTGTGGATTTGCAGTTGTCAATACCCTAAAATGTTTAATTCTGCAAACTTTTACGCCGATTGCAGGATATTTTCTGGTTGCCCATTCAATTCACATAGTACTAATGCCAATAATACAACCGAGTGGAATTCGTTTGATGAAATTACCTGTGAATGCGACCCCCCGCATCAGTTTAAACCTTTCTCTAAAGGAGGCCCGTTATGTACTTTACCATCGTATTTCGAGGCCAACTATGATGATGATCTAATCGACTTTGTACCAATTAGACATGATTATTTGGATTCAAAATTTGTATCTCTGTTCACCGATATTCGACAACGAAAAATACCCGATCCTTGTAAAATCGAGGCTTTGTCTGGTGAAAGGATACTCAGTGACAAGGTCGGTTCGCGAAATTTGAATCGCATGGTGGAATGTTATTCGTGTNTTTTGAGCATGATTATTTACTCAACAATAATGGCCATTTTCCGAATGGAATCGTTAAGATTTCAAACTCACAATCTTCTCTACTGGTCAGTGAAACACACACCATTAAAGATAATTTACTATATACATCTTTGATTAGTTATGCTGTCAATGTAGGGGAAATTAATCCATCAATTGATTTAAAATTTTTAAGAATTCCCGAGTATCCTTTTGAGATTACATATCGATCCTCATCATCTATGGTATTTTTTTACCATGCTTCTACAAAAGAACCTAATTATCCACCCATCGATAAGTCGCCTGAAATGGTGGTTATGCGGCCTATATTCGTGCGCTACGAATATGATTTTATGCCTAATATGATCATACCTAATATTAAAAGATCCCGGTTTGTATTTTGTGGTATACGACCCTTTAAAACTGAAAAAATTCCTAAATGGAGTGAACTTATGTACGTGTTAAATTTGATAGATCTCGATTACTTATTTCGGGGACATTTAACCCAATTTTATAATAACCGTATTGAATATTTTGATGAAGAACATCTAAACAAAAGTGAATTCAAAAAGTATTTTATTCCTCCAATGTTGACCCGTTATGATTGCGGCAATCACCTCACATCACAAATGCTTAATCCGAAAACTACAGGAGTATTAATTCATGACCTTGCTAAAAATATCGCCTATCCGATATCTTTGGATGAGAAGCTCGTAAATAAATACCGTGCCCTAATTCCCATACACCGACTCAATGAGTTTCAATTCCAATATACACCTGATACACATTTCCATTGCAAAGTTGTGTACGACGATGTAGTCAAATTCGACGAGGGGTTTTTCCGGGATGTGAATGGAAAATGTGATTTATCAGCTTTGACCGAAAAATCTGATTTTAATCCTTATGAAATTATATCCACGAACGAAGTCCAATATCGGTCGAATTTTCGTTTTTCATAAGCTAACGGTTTTGGCCATGAATGTTGAAAATTCGCTCCTGTATGTTTTTTACAACTTACAAAAAAACGTACCATCGACCTCCGCAATTACTTTAAAAAACGACAATTGGGATTATGTTCTACCAAAACATTCTTTAAAATTTCATAGACTCATGAAAGAACAGAATTTTTTACAAAGTCATATCAAATTTAAAAACTGGAAAATTCAAAATCCACTCGCGTCAATTTTCGTACAATTCATAACTACATATTCTAAAAATGAAATCAATAAAACAATCATGTTGTCTGCTTCTCAAGACTATCCCTATGTAAATCAAGTATACACATTGAACCCACTGATCAATTCATTGAAACATATTGGTAGGGAAAATAAACAAGAACTAAAAGATAATTACAATTATAGATTATTTGCTACAAATATGTATACTCGAAGTGATTTGGATTTTCTAATGCCTTGTGTTAGAGAACTCGATGTTGAAACCGATTGGAGATTAAAGCGAAAATTTTATTTTAATCAATTTGTATATGTGGTAAATGATAAAATTTTGATTTTTTTGGAAGATATTTATTTCTGTTCATTTGTAGAGAAAAGACATCCTACCCGAGTTGAATCTGAATTACAAAGATTATTTCTGATCGAAATTGAAAATGATAAAGATGATCGTGAAATATCACCTACTGCCAAACAGTTTCTATCCAATTTGATAAAATGTGAATCATTTTGGCAGTATTTTGCATATCCTAAACCTAAACCAAGACCGACTTTAATGCCGCCATTTAGGGCGATTGATACTCGAGGTTGGTTTGCGACATATACATCAAATATTGCGGTGATTGAAAACTCATTAATTTATTCACAAAAAATGAAAAAAATTGAAAACTTTATTTTCCATACACTTTTCTCGCTATCAGACTATTTGAGTAAATGCCAACCCTATTTTTTAATTATTCAATGCCCTTTTAGTGATATTCATTTAACGGAAGTCGAACAAGCGGTGTTGACAAAGGGATATCTTCCTGAAAGTTTTCCCCTACGAAGATGTTTTGTTAATGTAAAATTAGGGGGCGAACCACGAAAAAGTGGAACCCCAATAATGTTCATTACACCAACCCATATATCGTTGTGTTTCGGGCATCCTCCTTCAAAACCCAATTTAGAAGATTTGTTTATTCCATCATTTTTAATTCGAGCCAAAATACCAAAGAAAAAAAACAATGATAGTGAAATTGGAGGGGTTGGAAATAAAAGAATATTATATGTTAATAATAAAACTTTATTGGATTCGCGTGCGGGTTTTGTATTTGCAAATGTAAATTTGTGGTTTTACCATCACAATGATATGGAAAGTGATGTAGAACACGCTCTCGAACATACCATTAACTCGCCTGTTAAATTATTAAAAAATCAATGTGCGGTCAAACAATATTTAAGGAATGTACTAAAAATCGATGTAGTAAAAATAAAAGTTATATTTTACACAAAATTACCTAACCTAATTATAGCATCAACCGTGACTCCTTTTCGAGTTAAAATAGGAATGTTGATTGGCGAAGATTTAAAGTCGGAAGATAAGCATGAATTATTATTGGCTTTGTATGATAATTACCAAGCCTGGTTCAATCCCTTAATTTCTGCACTTGTTCATTTGTGATTATTTGAGCCCAAAAAAAAAAACTAAACTCTTATAAATACACCATAAATCCTGTAACCAATTCATTACTTCTACGACTATGCAAGGGGAATTCTTTTTTCGTCGTTACTTGAGTCAATTTAACGACTGTGTAGAGTATTTATCTCGTAAACATAATGTGACTTTTTATCCCTGTCTCAAAAATACAATTCTTAAATGCAAATTAATTGGGATCCATGGCATTTCGTCGTGCTCGAGTTTCAATCACATTTATTTAGATTTGTGTCATTATTATAACTTGAATTATGTAACTTGTATAACTATAGACCATCATCATATCTGCAACATATTTCCCGTGATGTTGGGATCCGATTTGGATTTGAGATTACTCCATCGTTATCGTGGTTATTGCGACTGCATCGAAATGAAATCTGTATCACCTTCACTATCATCATTATGTGAATGCATAATGGAACCGGGTTTGGAAAAAGGTTCGAAAAAGAGGAAATTACCCCAAGAAAATTATTCTACAAATTCCGAAATTCATGGTTATTTCGTCGAAAATGGGCGACTGTGTTGGATTCCATATATACTGACAAATAATCGCGAATTGCCGCATATTCGTGTAAGTCGAACGCACAGTCATCGCCTTTGTATCAACAAATACAGTTACACCCAAAAGAATAAAGGACATTGTTTCGAGCTGATTTTACCGGTTGGCAAGGAATTATATGCATTTGTTCACCGTAATCCCGAAGGTAAAAATTTTGAAAATGATCTCGATTTGAGTACATTAAATTCTTTNTCAACAAATACAGTTACACCCAAAAGAATAAAGGACATTGTTTCGAGCTGATTTTACCGGTTGGCAAGGAATTATATGCATTTGTTCACCGTAATCCCAAAGGCAAAAATTTAGAAAATGATCTCGATTTGAGTACATTAAATTCTTCGAAGTCGACGACAAGGACATTATTTATGATCATCAACTTTTTGGGTATGTGTTGAAACAATTTGTAGGCCATATCAGGCCCATTGATAGTTTCTCTAATAAATTAATTTTTTCTCCATCAATGTTACTGATTCGTCTGGTCTTATATGCATTTGATGGTAATGAAGAACAGGCAAAAAAAATTGTCGCGATGGGTNATTACTGATTCGTCTGGTCTCATAAAATGGATTTGATGGTAATGAAGAACAGGCAAAAAAAATTGTCGCGATGGGTAATTGGTGCAAACTTGTTTCCATGACAAA
>NQII01010026.1:0-52363 GCA_002778355.1 Clitarchus hookeri
CCTACAATGGAGCCTGCTGCCCGCGCAGATCAGGGAAAAAGAGC
The DNA here is from genome assembly GCA_002778355.1 of Clitarchus hookeri. Lineage (NCBI taxonomy): Eukaryota > Metazoa > Arthropoda > Insecta > Phasmatodea > Phasmatidae > Clitarchus > Clitarchus hookeri. Next base: position 45 of record NQII01010026.1, read on the forward strand.
GCCGACCGAAGGTAAGTGTTGTTTGCTGAGCGAACTGGTTAATTACTTTAATGAGAAGTTATTTTGGTGTATGCAGTAACAACTCAAATATAAAAAGAATTTGTTTTTACACACAGAAGAACACGTAGACACACAAAACAAATCAAGAGTGACTGTTATAATAAGTACGCTAATACCAGTGCTAAAATTCCACAAAAAGATGTAAGAAATTAATAATTAAAAAACTATGCAAAAACAATAAAACTAATACAGTAATTTGGAGTAACTTTGGTTCATCATGGCTACTTTGTACCTGGACAGATTAAGGTAAAAATTACATCCAAGCTTGAATCCTTGCACATTCCCGTATTTCTTTCATATGAAATTGTAAGCGATGAAGTATTCATTAAGGAAGGGCTGAAATTCTTGTTATATTTACAAAAATATGTGGTACAAAGTTACCCGAAATGACTATTCAAATGAACGAACAACAAATACAGTATAANATATTTACAAAAATATGTGGTACAAAGTTACCCGAAATGACTATTCAAATGAACGAACAACAAATACAGTATAAATTTATGTATGCTAGTAGATTGACCGAAACAACCAACCCAATACAGAAGAACAGTGGCGCAAATATACAGGCACGCACAAAAACTTTACGACAAAGCGAAGACGATATAGACGAATACAGGTAGTTTTCGGTTGATGAAATAATAGGAATAATTTTGCAATAACGTTATGTCCTAAATACTCTCTTCTTGTTGCTTCAATCGCAGGAATTATCCATAGAACACTCATTACATTCTTGTAGCATTCTTTGCGTCGAAGTGTCAAATATTTCCACTTTTTCTTACCCAAAAATGAATTCAAACGTATGACAATTTTTTCATTATGGGTAATGCTTTTTGCCCACAGATGATTTATGTGGCTCGAAATTCGAAGGACACGTGCGTTTCATTCTACCATTACTGCAAGCTCTTCTATGGGTACCAGGGAGATTTCGAGGACTTCTGCGAGCTATTCCTGGGAGACATGTGTATGCTACCACAATAGTCATTATGCTTATATTTTCTATATTTCATAAGAGGTAAAATGTTTATGTCTATTTATTACAATATACTCTCGTATTTAGTTCGTAATATAACGTAATTTCAAAATGTTGCATTAGCAATAATTAATTTTTGTATAATGAAATGCACTGTCTATTGGCAAACAGTATTTCTTTAGATTGGTTGTTTTCATCTTCTATAACCATTATTCTGTTTCCTGCTACTACCATAGCAATTACTCCAATATTCTTAATTTCTCTCACAATAACATTTTTGAAAATGTTGTTTGAATAATTTTCATTTTGTTCCATTTCAATTTAGCAANTCTCACAATAACATTTTTGAAAATGTTGTTTGAATAATTTTCATTTTGTTCCATTTCAATTTAGCAAAGATAATCAAGTATACCGCATAATTATAAGGACCTATGTATAAATTTGTAAAAAATTATGTCCACAATAAAAACATTCAATATAATTGTATCTAAAATGTATAAGCGAAGAGGTTTTGGTCTTTTTTATGTTTATAAATATCTTAACATGTATTTGACATTTCCAACAGTGTTCTATGCGCCTTTCTGGTCACACGTCTTGGGATACTGGGAACGGCGCTCAGAACCCAACATACTCTTCCTCAAGTATGAAGACATGAAAAAGGTGTGTAGTGTCACAGTTAAATAAGTGGTGGTACATGACTTAGCACTGAGCAGACAGATACATATCTCCTAGTTTTTTGTAAGGAAAATAGGAAAACTACGAGATGGCAACCCTAGATATTAGGCTAATTTGCTCTATCTTTGAGAGCAAATATTTTTCTTATCTAATGCATTACTCTCGAACTATTTATACGCCGTTTATCTGCACATTTCAGTGCGGCGTAATATATAGCGCATAACGAATGTTACTTGCCTTCACAATATTTGCTCTNCGTTTATCTGCACATTTCAGTGCGGCGTAATATATAGCGCATAACGAATGTTACTTGCCTTCACAATATTTGCTCTCAAAGTAGCCAGAAACTGTTATTTAAGATCACCCTTTCTTGATTCTTCTGTACTGACTTCCAGAAACCTGTTAACTTCAATTTAGGTGATTAAAGATAAATTATGTGNCCCTTTCTTGATTCTTCTGTACTGACTTCCAGAAACCTGTTAACTTCAATTTAGGTGATTAAAGATAAATTATGTGATAGTTTTCATGCCAGCATTCTAAATTCTATACAGTTTTTGGTAGCCACAGATCAAGATCAAGAATATTTTAACCTTCAGGGCTTGGGGTAAAACTGCAGGTTTGGGAAAATAGGAAGATTTTTATTTCTTCGATGTTCTATCTTATAAATTTTGATGAATATAGTTAAATTTTAATAGCTTAAGGTAAAACCTGTTTTATTAAAAAAAAATTTCATTTCCATTTCTCTACGTAAAAATATTCCTAGTTCCTATTTCAGAATGTCATTCTCGACGACCAAAGAATCGTCATGCTTTGAGTGTCCAAGCCACCTCACATACACACGTCNTCGTCATGCTTTGAGTGTCCAAGCCACCTCACATACACACGTCCATTTCATCGTTTCAGCACCTTTTCCACCAAATAAACATCGGGAAACTTCGTAGACTGGATCTCCTTCCGTAAAAGCCACCAAAGACGGGTTCGCCCCATGGGTCAATACATGCGCGGGTACATATGTTGTATACAAACCACCCTGCACAATCCGCATACCAATTGTTACGATTGGCCTTGTGGTAAATACTATGTTGTTTGTAGATGCGCACCAGGTCACCGACTTTTGGCTTTAAGCTTGTGCGGGTCCTTCTTCTTGTTTCTAATGGACATTCAAATGATATTGTCACCTTTTTGAGATTGGATAAAACTCCACATGGTGAAGGACATCTAATAGAATTTTTTCCCAAAGATGGGTCCATAGAGTGAGCAGAGTTACAGTTCCAGTACTATCTTGGACAGATTTAGGAGCGTGTGGAGCACTCCATCTGGATCATGGGCATTTCTGAGAGTATAAGGAGTCAGGGCGATGAGGGAGGGCATTGAAGGTACAGGACAGCATCAGATGAAGCTTCCTTGTCTGGTCTGGTGGCGTATCGGTTGGATATGCGCTGCACTGATAGAGCTTATCTCGCTCCCTTGGCCACAGGCAGGGAGCATACAAGTAGTGAGTTGTAACTCAATGTTATAGTAATGAGAGATCCTCACCCAACACATTTGTTTGCTGAAGTAACCCGAAGTATACTCTAAGGTACTGCCGAATTTAGAACACAGAGTAAAGGACACATTCTCACTTGAAGTTGATGGAATTGTAGAGACCTTGCCAGAATAATAACAAAAATAACACGTTGGCTTTTTTTTTCTGGGCAATATTACTGATGCTTCTCTTATCCAGAGTTCTTTCGTATCACAAATACATTTGAGAGAAAATAAATGTAGCCGTGAAGGCGAAACACTACATCACAAGCAGTTTTCTGCGTANCAAATACATTTGAGAGAAAATAAATGTAGCCGTGAAGGCGAAACACTACATCACAAGCAGTTTTCTGCGTATATTCATAAAAATACACATGACACGAATAAAAAGACTAGAATGGCGTTTATAAAAGCAGTCACTGTTGCTACAATCACAAATGAATATGCAAATCAATCATGAAATTTATACAATATGAAAGAGAAAATCTAAATGATTACTTATTGTATTCTATGATATGTGAATATAGCATTCACTGCGTTTAAATATCTAATGCTTTTTTTTNATTACTTATTGTATTCTATGATATGTGAATATAGCATTCACTGCGTTTAAATATCTAATGCTTTTTTTTTTTTTTTTTGACAAAGTTATAAGACCGTAGAACCTCGACTTTTGGCAGACTTCGGGAATCTTCGGAAAGGTTTCGTTTTCCCTATTCGAGTTACGAGTACCTGGCCACAGATACCATGCTAGTTTCATCCTTCCAGAATAGTTGCCAGACACTTGAATCGTGCGTTTCGTGGAGAGACGTTAACGTTTATTTTCTCGATACTATCGAAGACGTCTCTTTGTTTTCTATACTTAAGGCTTTCAAAGAGTCAATTTTCTTTCCCCTAGGGGTTGAANTACTATCGAAGACGTCTCTTTGTTTTCTATACTTAAGGCTTTCAAAGAGTCAATTTTCTTTCCCCTAGGGGTTGAAAATATTTTACGGTTTCACAGTACGATATCGTCAAACTTGATTAAAATACCAAATCATTTTAAAAATATCACTTTTAATATGCNTTACGGTTTCACAGTACGATATCGTCAAACTTGATTAAAATACCAAATCATTTTAAAAATATCACTTTTAATATGCTTGGAAATAATATGAGAATTTTAACTTATGATCTTAATTCGTAAAAATTAAAATTTTTTTATTTTAACCAAAACATAGCTTTCAGCTGAAAAGTTTATTAAAGTCACAGGAGATGCATGTTGCGATTTCNCAAAACATAGCTTTCAGCTGAAAAGTTTATTAAAGTCACAGGAGATGCATGTTGCGATTTCTTTGAGTGTAATGGAGATATTTGAGTGGCTATGAACAGCGAGGTCTTCAGACGCGATGAGGGTAAAGTGAGGTGTGTATGGAGCAGCGACGGAATGCAAGGGCGGGGTAAACAGGAGATCCCCGAGAAAACCCGCCGATCAGTGGCATCGTCCTGCGCGATTCCCACATGCGAAAATCGACAAATGACTCCTCCGGGAATCAATCCCGGGTCATGTAGGTGTGAGGCGAGTAGTCTAACCACTACACCACTGCGGCTTCCGCAATATCTTTGAAATAGGACAGTTAGTTCACGTACAGTGAGGGCTTAATTTCTGGCTGTCCTAATTTTAAATATTATCTCAGAAGAAAAAAATTTAAATACAAGCAAACCACATAACAAATTAAAAAAATATATTTATTGTCATAATATTAACAGGTACCTTCAGCTGTATCCTAACGCATTAAGCGTATTTAACTTTGAGATTTGTTCATAAAAATTAAAATTTAAAATTCCTATAATTAAATTTAGAGTGATATTTCGTACGGCGACGAAAAATAATATAAAATGCTAAAAATGTAGCAGATAATTCTTGACACCTGAATCTCCTTAACCGTGCAATTCAATGAACCGCAAATTGTTGACTGTTTCAGGACCAGGAGGGAGCGATCCTCAAGACGGCCGCTTTCCTGGAGAAGGCGGTATCGGAGGAGGACGTGAAGGTGCTGGCCGAGCACCTGAGCTTCGACAAGATGAAGAAGAACCCGGCGGTGAACCTGGAGGCAATCATCGCGATGGTGAACGGGCCCGAGTTCCTGAGCAATACGGACCAACGCTTCATCCGCAAGGGCCAGGTGGGGGACTGGAAGAACCACATGAGCGATGCGCTGGTCGCCAGGTTCGACTCATGGACGGAGGAGCATCTTCGGGACACCGGCCTCAGCTTCGACTGAGGAGGCCACCCAACATTTCTCACTCTGCGAGGATGCTGCGCCACGGGACCTGGGTGAGGACATTCTCCTGCCTCGACACACAGCTACACCCAGCACGCACACCTCCCTCGGTCTTGACTGCTCACCCAGCTAGGCTGGCTATCTTCAGTTACCTAGGAATGAGCCAAAGCCAAGTACTCTTTAAATAATATAATCTCGGTCAACATCTCTGCTGTGAGTGCCATACAAAATTTAATTCAAATTAACGTTTTCATAAAATTCAAATCCAAACTGATAGCAATGGTAATAAAAAAAAAACTACAAAATTATGGAACTAAATTTTTGTAAGAATGTGCTCGAGACCCTGCTAGTTTCAAACCACATAGAATACATGTGCCACCCACTACACTGTCATTTTACTATTTGTTCTCTGGCCATTTTCTATAGTTTTACATTACAAAACACGACACAGAAATTTTCCACTTGTGCATGCACAGAAGTACTACAAGTTACAAGATACATGCCTGCTACAGTGTAGGACACACTCTGGCAAAGTGCAACTTCTCGAAGTGACTTTGACTCGAGCAGTGAAAAGATCACTCGAGAGATGTTCATCAATATAATTTCAACAGCTTGACACAGCTCTCTAATAATAGAACGTGAAAAATCTTTTGTACGAAATGATCTTTCCAGGATATCTCAAAAGTACCTTATTGAGTTGACGTAGGGCAAATATGTTGGCCATACAATTGGTCAAAAATCTCCAGAATGCTCTTTGAACCAGTTCAGAAGAATATGGACTCGGTGATACCATGCATTATTCTTCTGGGATACACCTTCGTTCCGATGAGCCTCTACATTGAATCCACACAATGCTGTAGTTGGTCATCAAACAGTGTAGCATTGATTTCGACAGAAAAAAATTCGTTCTGGTGTACCAGCAGAACGAATCCGTATAATGTGAAACAACCCAAACCAGTACGAACAAACGCCACCTCCAACCTGCATGGTTCCTTCTTGACAGATGTACTTATGGCCTATTGGAGTCAGCGTCATACGCAAACGCTACCATCAGCTCGACACGTCACTCATATGGCGATACCATCTGATGCCAGTGCCCCAGAGTCCAATTAACGACGTCTCAATCCCAGGAAAGGCACTGTGCCTGGTGTCGTTCTATAAACAGTCTTTCACTCCCATATCCCATGGAAGCTAATGGATGCTCCACAGACCTGCTGGATAACGTTTTTTTTATACTTTCTGAAATGACCATCGATGCGATTTCAGCTCGGGTGACTTATCTATCATAATGGGAAATTGTTGCCATATGGAGCTGGTCACAATAATTAAGCAGAGCTGTTGGTCATTATACTGTTCAGTTAGGGTAATTACGCCTTCCATTAAGTTTTCCCGATACACGAATGATACTGTATATATAGGTATGCTGAATGTTATCAACTTCGGAAATGGCATTCACTAGCGTGTTCTTTTCTAACTCCAGTAAATCAGGTCATGTCGTGGCGGTGTTCAAACTCACCAGCTGTCGAATCTCAACTGCTACAGGTCTCTGCAATTCCAAGTCCTCACGGTACGGTGGCGCCACTTACAACTACACTTTTATAATGCTATCCGCTGACTTTCGGCACTCCCGTCATGTACATGTACCATTCTATATTAACACAGTACTTCGGAAATAGTTTGTGACAAATAACTTCTATGTAGCATGCGATTCTACATTAGCGCCGTAAAAAATATCCTAAACTGTTGAATAATACACTGCAATGGTAAATCATGTGTATTGTTTCTATACATACAAGATTATCAACAATACGCTGTTATTGGAGAATATTTTAGATGAACTTATTTTTACCATGAAACTGCTTTGACACCTTTCTTCTAAAAGATTTGAAACTGGCTTACGGAATCACATCTAATGTAGCCTGTTGGGTCAAATGACCCACCCACTTTCAGAAATTGTGTAAGTTTTACTACAGCACAACTAAATGCGCCACGATATATGTATGTGCAGCCTAGATTTCCTACATGTTTGATAAAAATTTGAAGCCAAAAATCAACAAATTCTCGAAATTCAAAAAGTTTTAGTTTCTTGTCGTCCTTGTGACAAAACTGTCTGCTACGTAATATCCGTCAGCCATTTGTGCATTCCATTGGAAGAAATGTTTGAAATGGTTTGATACTAGATGTAAATATAACATAAGTAATGGAGCTTTCAGAGCTGACTATAGTGTACTTATTTGTTGAATTAAAATTTGGAATAGCATATATTATGGAATGCTAATTACAAGAAAGCAGTTAACAGAAAAGCGAGAAGTATTTTCATAACTAACTATGCCGTACTATAGGTAACTGACTAGGCAGAGCGAGTATAAAATCTATAACGAGCTTCGTCTCTGGGACAGTTATGCTTAAGTATTATTTCCTATTTCTTAACAATTTATTAATATAGGATTTATGAATTTGTGGTACTGAATAACTCATGAAAATTATAAAGTGTTTTTAGAACATAGCAATTTAAATTTCTTAAACAACCCGTTTATAAATATACTTACAGGAATTTTTTAATCATCTTTAATTGAAGCATAATTTTATAAAATTTATTTATTCTGTTATGTTATTATAATATTTCACTATTGTAAAAGCCATACTTTCATGTAATGTAATGTTGCAATAAAGAATTTTTTAAAAGTACAGCCGAAAATATTAATCAACCTGATGCTGTAAGATTCCTTTAACTAAAATAAATGTGTCAAACACGTATTTTTCTATTTCATTGTTAATGTCGAAGCTGTATATTTGAATTACAGTTTTTCGACAAATTTTTACAGTGTATATTATGTTGACAATCTTCCGTATGTATGTAAATCACCTGATTTAATAATTCAAATCGTAAAGCCATTTTACGCTCAAAAATTTTGTGTGTGTTTGAAAAGGAGTTAATTACGTTTCGGAACAGGCATTATCTTTTATTAAACCATACTTGAAGCGAAAGAAGACGTTTTGATTTCGTGTCAACATATGTAAGAACGGAAAATAACTCTGTTTTATTTGTTAATAAGCTATAGATAAATCTGTATCTGTCTTCGAGTTTAGTCTGGTTTCCTTATTAAAATTTAGACAAGAGTTAAAATGGACTTACTATTATACTCACTCGAGTTAGTTCAAATTCCTTAATTATATTTTTGATTACAGTGTACTTTTTTTCACTATAAGTTTGAAAAAAAAATGCTTTTACTGGTTTACGTAGTAATGATTAAAAATACGCTAGAAATTAGTATATGATATTAATTTCTTCAGTGTAGACAAATTATGTAATAAAATTACACAGGAATAGTTTCATTATTAAAAATTTATATTGAATGTAATTAAATGGAAAAAATCATAAAACAAATTTCTTCTTGACAGGTATATTTACTGTATTTTGCTGGCAATTCTGACATTGTCACAGATACGTGAAGTATTTCACTTTAACACATATTTTTATTGTTGAAAAAATGTTGTGTCATATTTTTAACACTACTAAGAAAAAAATGCAAAAGGAATAACTTATAAAAAATACCAAGGCTCAAAATTGCTCATCTCGAAGTATCACTTGAGTCAGACTTAGGAAACGCTCATTTGAAGCTGCTACTAAGAATTTTTAAAGGATTATTATTAATACTGAGCTAGATACATAATAGTTGCTTTTGTGATGACGTCATGAAATTTTAATGGTTGTGAACTGCATAAAATTGTCACCTCGAAAAAAAAAAAAAAACTTCTTCACTAAATACGCAAGTTTACACAGACTGAGAAAAACTTACAAAATATTTCATTAGTACATAGGAAGAAAAAATTTGTTAAATGACGCAGTTTAATATAAACCTGTTGCGAATCTAATTCGTTATATTAAGCACTGCGCAAAGGTAAACTTTAAGCACACACAAGATGTTTTACAGGAGTGGAAGTAACAGTTTTGTGATATAGTTAAAGTTTTCCACAGTTTGACTGTAGTTTTTGTACTTTTTTGTAGAGGAATTTCCTATGGTTTTGATGTGGCGAGTTTGTACGAGAAATATTTGGTATCGATGTTGCTCGTAATGCTACATACAGCATGATCGTATAATACAGAAGGTTGTTCACGGTAAACTGAGCACTTTTGAAAGTTGCAAGTTGTTATTTCGCCTTTTCCTTCAGGAGCGATATTTGCCGTTCTGATGTAGATGTAAAAAACGGTAAACAATTTTTTTTTGTCGTACAGTGCATGGAAAGTGTACATACCTTCTCACTGCTTTTGTTGCCTTTATCTTCAGTGTGGAAAAATACTCATCATAACTAGAGAAAACAAATGGCAGCATCGGAATAACTTTAAAAAAAACTCGACATTCTTTTTTGAGTCTAAAACTAACGCGTAATGCATTGTTGATTAAGTATTAGAGCACATTTAATACTTAAGAAAGGTTCGGCTTCTTTTAAAAATAAAACATTGGCCAACAATATTTAATTGTTAGTGGTTATGTACATATTCATAAGTTAAAAAATTTAACTTTTTACATACAATACTGTTTTGATTAATTTAATAATATTAGTAACATTTTCAGTACGTATATGGAGAGCAGTATGAAGAATGTTTGGTCTTCGTGAAATGGTTAAAATGATAAATATATTGCTGGTTAAGGAACCGGCAGGGCCCAGTTGACTGATATGTGATGCAATGAAGCTAGCTGCATCTATACTACAAATATGAAGTCTTAGTAATTTATACAGAAGAATACAGTCACTTGCGACTAGTCAGAAAATNGCTAATATGTGATGCAATGAAACTAGCTGCATCTATACTACAAATATGAAGTCTTACTAATTTATACAGAGGAATACAGTCACTTGCGACTAGTCAGAAAATCTTAATATCTCCTCTTAATGTGCTAGAAAAACCATATTCTAAATAGTGCCGGACGATAACGCTGGTCGGCGTGTTTCCTCGGGGATCTCCAGAAGCATTGTGATAGTGAGGGGGGGCACTTTGTCTTTACGCCTCTGCTTCGTCCCCCGAAACGACGAGCCATGTTCGATCTCTGGCTGATGAAACAACTGATATTAGCACGTTGTAATACTACCAGACAATGCTGCTGGCTGGAAGGTTTTCTCGAAGAACCGCCATTTCCCGTGTCCTTGCATTATTCACAGCCCCATATAAACCTTGTTTCATTCTCGTTGGTTCTCATAAACCCGATTTTAAACATTCCTAAAAAAAAAAACTCTCAAAAATATATCTCAAAAAAAAATTTTTTACACAGTGTGAAAAAAAAAATTATGCTCTCTGTGTTCATCCTGAATGCTTTAATGATACAAGTCATAATGCTACAAGACATTAATGTTACAAGTCATTTGAATACATATTCACTGTTAGTGAGGGTCGGGAGAGGGGAAAGGCAATGCCGACCATGTTAAATAGGAGGAGAAATGAAAAAGAAGACATTTTATTAGCTGATAAACCCGCATCTCATAACCACGCTTTCCTGCTGTTCGACACCAAACACAAGCTTTCTAACCTCAAAACGAAACCTCAAAGAAGATACATAAAAAAAAAACCTCATATCGAAACCTCAAACAACATACCATTAAATACATACCTCCCACATCATACTTAAAAATCGCACTTCAAAAATTATACCTGAAAAATAATACCTCAAAAACACATGTTAAAAAATATACCTAAAATCGGGGAAATAAGTTTTCCTCCCCTTAGAAAATATGCTTTACTTTCCTAAAATTTCAATCGAAAATTTTCTTCAATTTTTTGCTCGGCGGTCTATTTCGCAGTATGCTGGAGCTGTACCGAGCTGCAATAAAACTGCCAGCAGTTAGATTATCCGTCATTCTTCACGTTTATCAACGAATAGTGTAGCCAACACTAAACATAAACGTCCTCGCGTTCTTCCAATATTTTTTTCCCGATGTGTCAACATACAAATAAAAGTTTTAATAATATATTTAAAAAAACAACATATTAAAATATATAACCATGCATATTTTTTATAACTATACTAGAAAAACTATCCTATCGTGGTGTTCATAAATACACGCTGCTTTAATTGTACTCATAAGACGATTTTGTAATTGATGTGTGAAATATCTATTATCTGATTAGTCGTAAGGTAGGACAAAAAATTAAGAATACCCCTTAAAAGTGCTAACAATAATTGCTTTGGATGTTAAAAACAAAAGCATTAATCTAATATATAAAATTCTCCCGTCACAGTGTTAGTCACTGAACTCCTCCGAAACGGCTGGACCGATTTTTATGAAATTTTTTATGTATACTCGGTAGGTCTGAGAATAGATTTATATCTATTTTTTACACCCCTAAGTAATAAGGGTGGCCACCCCCAAACAATTTTTTTTTATTGTTTGAACAAAATTTTTATTTTTTATTTTTTTATGATGTGGCATCAAAAAATACATACCCTCCTAAATTTTCACCCTTCTACCACCAACCCTTATTTTTTTATAGCGATATTAGTAATTTAATAAATTTTACCCTAGGTCGATAACTGATCAATTATCATCGATCATTTATCGATCTAGGTTACAATTTATTCCCACCAGGTGTCTCCCAGTGACACAGCATGGAGTAGCCGGTCTCCACTAAGTAATAAGGCTGTCCACCCCCAAACAATTTGTTTTTATTGTTTGAACAAAATTTTTAATACTTTTTATGGCAAAACAACGCTTGCCGGGTCAGCTAGTAATATATAAATTAGTAACAATAAAAATTAAAATCGAATATATAATTAATATTTTAAAATACAATAAAATATTGGTGTTTTTCAGAAATTTTCCTACCTTCTTCATTTTCATCAATTCATAATCTGGAAGGACGGTTGGTAAATGTTGATGACAACTGTATGAGCAAATGTTTTATCATATCGACGTATTCAAGTCGATATATTTATTACGTCGTGACACTGTATATTACATTGCGGCGGTGAAAGAAACTGTGCCAAAGGAATGTGTAGGGGAAACAATATGGTAGACTGTTTTTAATTTGTTATAACAGCACAACTGTGCTAGCTGTGGTGAAACACTTTTCATAACTATGAACCCGTTCCAAATGACCAAACAAACTGTGAAATCTGCTTGCTTCCGCATATCGAATTTTTGTTATATATTCTTTACTAAGGCAATCAACTTTTTTTATTTCACATTGAAATTCTATATTTCTTCTCCTAAGGTCCCTTTTTTGGCATAAAATACTTATTTTGAGCAGAGCATGTTCGAGTATAGTCCATTTTGTCGCGGTTGATGGCGATAATCCAAGCTGGCAGCTGTAATTTATGAATCACAATTTTACTTGGAATGAATCTGTCTCAGTTGAATAGTTATATGCGACTAATGGCTGTGTTCCGGACTGGTGCGTTTTCCGGTGTGTAAATCGCCGCAGCAAATATAACTCAAGGTTCCATGAGTGCTTTCAGTACCGACCTCCAGTGTAATGGCTATTAGTAATTTACATTTGGACAAAGTTTGCATTTAATTGCGGTGTCAGACATAATCACGCGTTCAAGAGATCTTACCGTTGAGCTCAGAACTGATGTAAACAAATTTTATTTTTCTTTAACATATGACAACTACACCCAAATAAGATGTAAATAGACAGACACCCAACTTACAGCTAACATTGCATTGTGAAGTATAATATATTTTATGACAGTCATCTTGAACACCATTCTGAATATCGTGATAAGTATTCAAGAAGCATATTATTCAACATTATTTTCTTGTTCTTCGACCTCAAAAACATATTAACTTACACCAACATACATAAATTAATAATAATATATATGAAGAATGATTATGGAGTGTGTGGGACAAGTGGTGTCTGACGTCGGAGTTCAAAGCTGTTCATTCTCTGTTATCCGTTCGGACGGCGGCTATCTTGTGCGCGATGTTGTATGTCGATGACCTTGAACATTAAAATTAATTCCGATGACTTTAAATTTAGAATTTTTAAAAAAATTTAAAATTTGAAATAATTATAAAAGTTTTCAAAAACTTCTAAAAATGTATTACAAAATAAAAATATATACAAATTAAAAATTATAAAACATTTTTAAAATATTGAATGTGTAGGAATAAGGGAATGGGGGAGTAGGCACCAGGTACCAACTGGCCGCCATGTAGTGACTTCACCTTACCGCTTTATATTGGATCCGATTAACCTTGACCTTGAATATCTTTAAGCCCAAAAAATCGCATAATTACCAAAATTATTAAAAATACTAACAAAAACTTTTAAAGATATTAATTAAATATTAGGAAAAAATTCGAAAAAAAAAACATTAAAAAGATTTACACACAGGAGGTCCAAGGTTCGATGACGGGTGGAGCGACTAGGCTCTCGGCACGAAGACCAGTCGACAACTGACCCAACACCACTAATTTTTCATTGGCTAATACGTCACACCCCATTCCTCCAACACATAGCTCGACTAATTTGTCAGGTTCTCTATTTCCCCTGCAACTTTAAAACACATTTTTATTGGTTCCCCACTAACATCCTTTCCCCCTGCAAATATTTATTCACCAATCTTTCAATCTTTCTATCAATATTCGAATCTTTCCATCGAAATTCCAATTTACCTATCATTATTGCAATCGTTCCATCACTATTGCAACCTTTACCTCAATATTCCAATGTTTACATAAATTTTTTTATCAGTATTGCAATATTTACATCAATATTTCGTCCATTTCTTTGCTCATCTTCCTTATCTTGCCATCAATCTTCCAATCTTTCCATCAATTTTGCGATCATTCTCAAAATCTTTCAACAATCTTACAATTTGTCCATTAATCTTTCAATTAATATCGGAATTTTTCCAACAATCTTGCAATCTTTCCATCAATCTTGCAATATTTCCATGTATCTTGCTATCTTCCCATCAATCCCGCAATTTTCCATCATTCTGGCACCGATAATTTTTTGTCAGTTCAAGTAACAGGGTGCATAAACTGGATATCTTAAAAACACCATCGTGAATTCGGTATCTTCTTTCCACATTTGTTAAGGTATTATTGTTTGGTTTGTAATAGTATATTTTACAACACGGCATTATGGCCTTCTTGATGATACAGTTGCCTTCACGGAAGGCAGAAAATAACCAAAATGCATAATCATCAAACCATCAGTGCAAAGCAAATTTGAAAGATATATTCACTCTCTTTAAACCAAAAATAGTGCTCCAAAATGTTATCTATTGTTTTGGGCCAATTAAACAATTCTCACACGCGTTAAACATACTTCCAGTTTATAAATACGAAACATACCCCGAAATTGTGTAAAGTAACTATTTTACAGACATTGGGTTTTAAAAATTTCTCAGGCGGTAAATTATAATAAATTAGTTTATCGTGCATCATCTAAGTTATACATTGGAATTTTAAAATGGTATTTAACTACGTTTCGAAATGTTTCTTTTGATATCTGCAGTTTTTACGTGAGACGCAACCTCAGTATCCAGAAAATCTGCAGTTTTACGAAATATGATCAGGACATTAGCGAGCTGAAACCAACTCTCAGGCCCGACCTTAAGATAAGTACAGTAGAGTGCACGGCAAGGCGACGGACCGCTTCGTGAGTTTCTCCTGATAAGCCTAAGGACAGCAGCACGGATGTTGTCCTATCTTCGGCGTTAAGGTCACCTTGAAAAGTTAGTGAGCAGACCTCCGGAGCGTTTCGCGACTGGCTGACGGCCGAGTGTCGCGATAACGGCTGCATTGTAGCCATCGCCTGGCACGTGGCACTTTAATGAAACGAGACAAATTACTTTAAAAATATTTACACAACAGAAACCCAAGAGCACGTAGCCTCTGTGGCGTAATTGTCTGGCGAGTTTGGCTGTTAATACATAGAAATGTTAGTGGTTTGAACCTACCCGGGGGCGTATACATATTTAATGAAAGATACGAGCAAACGTCAAAGGAGAAAACGTGCACTGCTGCTCAAGGAGAAATATATTATACAGTACTGGTATAAGACAGCGAAGCCCATATACACAGTTGGATGTATTCAGATACACGAATAACGAAAACTGAAATTTTAATGATTAAAAAAATTTTGTATCCAAACTTGTCCTCGAAGTCTAGCTGTAGATAATATTGTCGAAATTGTGGTAACTGAGTGAGAGGCCATACTTCGAATTCACAACAATTTAACTGTCCATACGGCCCTTAATCTAAAACTGCAGTTCGGGAACATTTAACACTTATGAACCACCAAGAAACATTAAAAATGCTATATATTATTTTCGAGATGTTACAGATGTAAACTTCTTTTCTACAAAAAAAAATCATAAAAAAGGAAATTTTAACACTCTACATTTATTTATTTCTATAAAATTTAAAACGGCGCAGTCTTNTCTCGGCACGAAGACCAGTCGACAACTGACCCAACACCACTAATTTTTCATTGGCTAATACGTCACACCCCATTCCTCCAACACATAGCTCGACTAATTTGTCAGGTTCTCTATTTCCCCTGCAACTTTAAAACACATTTTTATTGGTTCCCCACTAACATCCTTTCCCCCTGCAAATATTTATTCACCAATCTTTCAATCTTTCTATCAATATTCGAATCTTTCCATCGAAATTCCAATTTACCTATCATTATTGCAATCGTTCCATCACTATTGCAACCTTTACCTCAATATTCCAATGTTTACATAAATTTTTTTATCAGTATTGCAATATTTACATCAATATTTCGTCCATTTCTTTGCTCATCTTCCTTATCTTGCCATCAATCTTCCAATCTTTCCATCAATTTTGCGATCATTCTCAAAATCTTTCAACAATCTTACAATTTGTCCATTAATCTTTCAATTAATATCGGAATTTTTCCAACAATCTTGCAATCTTTCCATCAATCTTGCAATATTTCCATGTATCTTGCTATCTTCCCATCAATCCCGCAATTTTCCATCATTCTGGCACCGATAATTTTTTGTCAGTTCAAGTAACAGGGTGCATAAACTGGATATCTTAAAAACACCATCGTGAATTCGGTATCTTCTTTCCACATTTGTTAAGGTATTATTGTTTGGTTTGTAATAGTATATTTTACAACACGGCATTATGGCCTTCTTGATGATACAGTTGCCTTCACGGAAGGCAGAAAATAACCAAAATGCATAATCATCAAACCATCAGTGCAAAGCAAATTTGAAAGATATATTCACTCTCTTTAAACCAAAAATAGTGCTCCAAAATGTTATCTATTGTTTTGGGCCAATTAAACAATTCTCACACGCGTTAAACATACTTCCAGTTTATAAATACGAAACATACCCCGAAATTGTGTAAAGTAACTATTTTACAGACATTGGGTTTTAAAAATTTCTCAGGCGGTAAATTATAATAAATTAGTTTATCGTGCATCATCTAAGTTATACATTGGAATTTTAAAATGGTATTTAACTACGTTTCGAAATGTTTCTTTTGATATCTGCAGTTTTTACGTGAGACGCAACCTCAGTATCCAGAAAATCTGCAGTTTTACGAAATATGATCAGGACATTAGCGAGCTGAAACCAACTCTCAGGCCCGACCTTAAGATAAGTACAGTAGAGTGCACGGCAAGGCGACGGACCGCTTCGTGAGTTTCTCCTGATAAGCCTAAGGACAGCAGCACGGATGTTGTCCTATCTTCGGCGTTAAGGTCACCTTGAAAAGTTAGTGAGCAGACCTCCGGAGCGTTTCGCGACTGGCTGACGGCCGAGTGTCGCGATAACGGCTGCATTGTAGCCATCGCCTGGCACGTGGCACTTTAATGAAACGAGACAAATTACTTTAAAAATATTTACACAACAGAAACCCAAGAGCACGTAGCCTCTGTGGCGTAATTGTCTGGCGAGTTTGGCTGTTAATACATAGAAATGTTAGTGGTTTGAACCTACCCGGGGGCGTATACATATTTAATGAAAGATACGAGCAAACGTCAAAGGAGAAAACGTGCACTGCTGCTCAAGGAGAAATATATTATACAGTACTGGTATAAGACAGCGAAGCCCATATACACAGTTGGATGTATTCAGATACACGAATAACGAAAACTGAAATTTTAATGGTTTAAAAATTGTTGTATCCAAACTTGTCCTCGAAGTCTAGCTGTAGGTAATATTGTCGAAATTGTGGTAACTGAGTGAGAGGCCATACTTCGAATTCACAACAATTTAACTGTCCATACGGCCCTTAATCTAAAACTGCAGTTCGGGAACATTTAACACTTATGAACCACCAAGAAACATTAAAAATGCTATATATTATTTTCGAGATGTTACAGATGTAAACTTCTTTTCTACAAAAAAAATCATAAAAAAGGAAATTTTAACACTCTACATTTATTTATTTCTATAAAATTTAAAACGGCGCAGTCTTGCTTGAGGTTCACATT
Source organism: Clitarchus hookeri (assembly GCA_002778355.1). NCBI lineage: Eukaryota > Metazoa > Arthropoda > Insecta > Phasmatodea > Phasmatidae > Clitarchus > Clitarchus hookeri. Next base: position 17,974 of record NQII01010026.1, read on the forward strand.
AAATAGCAATGATCGGTTCTGCATTTTTATCAGAAACTTTCATCGATTTGTAGTAGAAAACCTCTCCAAACTTGAAAATTTGTGGTAATTTATTGTTCGTTATACAGAATCAAGTGATTTTTTTTAGTTGTTCCAATACCGGAGAAGTAGCGTTGTTAGATCTCTTGAGAATTGTGCAGCTTCTTTAGGTAGCCTTACCTGGGCATAAACATCTAGGCTATTTCTGAGTTACTTCAACGGAAAATATATTTGAAGTACCTTCGCTAGAGATTACCAGGAGTCTAGTTTTAAATAATGATGTATTTCATTTTCTACGAACTATAATTAGTTTTGTATTGTAGAAAGCAGTTCTAAGCCACAAGGATAAAGCAATAAAACTAGACGATTAAACTCTAACATTGTAGCCATTGGCATTTTCCTCTTTCTTGCAGAACGAACACGTCTGAATGTGTCGATTCGCCATACAATGTGGGAACAGAAACTAACTTCTGCTGCTCAGTGAAGCTGTGTCTGCATGCTTTTGTATTTCACCGTGGAGAGTTCTGATTCACGAAAATTCGGTCGATAGTGGATGTACGGATTGCCTACACAATTGAAGTTTGTGTTATGGATCCGGTTTTTATTATACTAAAAGTGCCTCAATATAGAAGCTCTTCTCTGACTTTTATGGGTAGACTTGTATGAAACAAACTTATACAAGTTTCGATTATATTTTTCCCAACTTGGTTAAAAATTTCATGCATGTTTATTTCTGAGCTTTATAGCATTGTCTCCCCGGTCAAACATTGCGAGCACAGACTTCGCAAGGCAGCTATTTCAACTGCTTGTGAAATGTAAATCATTTGGTAAATCAAGTGTAGAGTTCACATAGCTGGATGGGCGTTGTCAATTACCTTGCTTAATGAGCCGCATTGTTTTTAAAACTTTAAACTGCCTCTGAGTGTTTTTTGTCTTTGCGCTCACAGCCCCGCCCCTTTCTCTTCTAGTTTTTCAACTCCTTATTTAAAAGTATGGCATTCACACCTACTGTCTCCTTTAGCACTTTCATTAATGCATGAATAAGTCTTGAACTTATTTCCTGTCGGGAGGGTTTTTACATTGCCTATGCCGGTTATTCCCCTCCCCCTTCTTATCTATAGTCTTGGCGATAGGAACACTCAGGCCACAATGGCGACCATGCCTGCCTTAGTCCCTCTCTGCTGGGATGCACGCCTGCTTGTGTGTAACTCCCTCTCCTGTAGGCGTATGGGGCATGGCCCTGAGACGCATCTAAACTCCCGTCCCTACCTCGGACGTACACTTAACACTTAGCAATAAGGTAGGTTAGAAAAAAATGGCGAAGGAAGCAGTCTGGAAATATAGCCCCAGAAGACCACCGTCGGCGCCCAACACCGTCACGCATTTCAGCCGCAACGATCCAGGTGGAGGGCATTTAGACGGGAGGACCACCCTGCATCCTGTAGTCTAACGACATTCTCTATCTCAGAAGACATTTTAAGTCGTTCATATCTGTGTCGAATTCATCGCCGAGGCAAGCTAACTACTCACTCGCGTTCACTCCACACCCACGCTGGTTATACTGCACACAACTTCGTCCTACGAGTGTTAACGTCTTCAAACTTACAGCAATGGCGGTGCTTTCCAGTGATAGTGCCGTATACTAGCTTTCACCTTTCGCCTTTCGTTGATAATTCGTTCTAAATGTGGCCAATTTTGTGTCATTCAGTGTTAGTTGATATTTCATAAATTATTTCATATTAATTAGTTTGTGGGAATTCATTTTATACAGTTATGTTCGGTAATACACTGTTATAAAAATCACTTAAGTAAAAAATCTTTAAAAAAAATAAACACCTTTTAAATTTTTTTTATTTTCACAAGTTGTTGTTTGTTGACAGTATATTTTTCTCCCGGCGCTGTATTGTCGTGCCAGTGTGCTTGTGGTAACACGCCTGTCTTACGTTTAAGACTTTGGTGGCACCAAAACAAGCTGCGTTTCATATAAATCAGACACACCTATACCCATGCCAAATAGATAATCCAGAAAGCATGTGCAGATAATTAATTTTGGCTCATACTGGGGAAAACAGACTTTTCGTATATTCTCATTCATTTAACTCAGCAACTCAAGCGCACATGCGATTCCGAATACAGACAGTGAAGCAAGCAACTAGTCCACTTTTGACAAACTTACTTCTACAAGCAAATGAATTTGAAAACCCTGAATTAGAGAAATAAAATTCTGAGCCAAAGTTTTTGAAAAAAGTCCATTATTTTTATCTGACAGCGTCATATGGTAGTTTTGCTTAATTTTTAATACGAACACATGTTACATTAATATTTTCGACATTGGGTCCAGAGTAGTATTATGTACTAAATGCAGCTTGAGGCGAGTCCCACCGTGTAAACGAATATGTTATTAAAGCCAGCAATCAGACTGACATATTGTGAAATTTGATCTGATTCGTTGATCTGTGACGCACAAAGATCCGATATGCACAGTTATACAAAACTACTTAGTTGCTAAATTATTTTATATGATTATCCGAAGTAAAACGCAATAGAGCTATAAAAACAACATTTGAAAATTTGCGATAATTTATTCCGAAATGTAAGCCGTGATCGAACGAAGTTTATCGCTTAGCTTCTCGCAACATCACACAGTATTAAACCATTTCACAATACGTTTGAGGTGGATATCACAAGAGGAAATTTTTAAAGTATAAGCCCGCGATCCAAAACCTTATAAATGTTGCACGTATGTGAACAGCTGACGTAGTATTTTAAGAGATTTAAAAATTTTTGTGAAAAGTAAATTAATGTCAACGCAGTAGCCGCGGTGGCACAGCGGCTAGGGCGCTCGCCTCCCACCAAGGAAACCCGAGTTCGATTCCGGGTGGTGTCGCCCCGCATTTTCATACGTAGGACTTATGCCGGACGATGCCGCTGGTTGGCGGCTTTTCTCGGGGATCTCCCTGTTCCCTGCCCTTGTATTCCGGCGCCGCTCCTTGCTCACCTCGCTTCATCCTTATCGGCTCTCAGGATCTCTCCACTCTAGAACCACTACAGCCCATTGCGGAAATTATTTCTTTAAAGATATTATTTAATTGCCTGGCATGGAAGGTTCCGGGTGTTTATAGCTACTCACGAGAATTTAGATTTGTATTTCAAGTATAAAATAATCAAATTTGTGCAACTAAGTCTTTTTTCATCGTCTCGCATGTGATCTTCGGCCTGTCTGAATTGGAATGCCTTATATTTGTTACGTTACTTCATGATTATTTAAGCATTCATACCTACATTTGACCATGTCGGTAAAATAGGAGATGGCACTATGCATAGGTCACACATTAGTTTGCTCCTCCTTTCAACTTGTCTTATTTCAAAGATTTTTAATTTTAAAACTGCCTAAACACAGTGTATACATGTTATAGTACTCAAACGATAATCTCTGAGGCCACAATAAAATATTTTTATTGTTATACAACTTCTGGGAGGGCCTTAACAAGTACCCACGTTACCATTAATAGCCTATAGGTATAAAGGTAGGTAAGAGGTTATGTTTCAACGTCTTGTCTACCGAACGGAAAACGAATCGGCTGTGGCCTATATAAAAAACCATCCCGGCCTTCGCCTGGAGTGATTTAGAAAACCCTAAAGAACTGTAATCAAGATGACTGGGCAGCGAATCAACCTCTTGTCCTTCCAAATGCGGGCCCAGTATGTTACAATTGATCCACCACACTCAGTAACACACACACATATATGTATATATATATATGTATGTCTTTAAAATAAGACATTACGGTCTACGAATTTCATATAATTATAGATATATTAATTTCATGACATTCGCAGTGTTTCGCAAACTCAAACATTGCATTGTGAGGCCATAATTTACTACAGTATTGGAAACGCATTTGATAGCACTTTGTTGAAGAAAGTACGAGACAAGCAAGGTGTTTAGAATGACACAGATATTTTTTTTCTGCTGGAGTCAAATGTGACTAAGAAAACTTAGTTAATTATCTTTACCAGGAAATTAATTATTTTATAATTTTGAAGGTGTTTTTCGTGCGCAGGGGAAAGAAGACAATCTGAGAGTTCTAATCGAAAAGGGATATATTACAAATATAACATTCCTTTACCTCTGCCAAAATTAAGTTTATGGGACATTTTACCTGGGCGTTATGATGATCGATCACTAAGAGCGAGTTAAGACTTATTTTAAGTTACCAAATACACAAAAATTTCGCTAAAATGATGGATCCTCTTCTTGCTCCATCCCTTCTTCTAATCCATATCATCAACTTCATCTCTACTGCTTCGGCCGAGATTGGCCACGTCAGAGAAGCAAGAGGAAATGTACCTACAGGAAGGATCTGCAGCCATCTTGTTTGGAACTCGTTTTATTATACCTGTTTCGTTGGTCTTCTCTATACATAATAGGTACTCAGTTATTTACTTTTTTTTTATTAAAATGCTTTTGCAATTGCATGTAGTATGATTGAAACACCTCTGAGAGTCGCTATGAATTGGATATTGTTGTGTGATTTTTGCGTGTAGATGAAGTCACACTTTTGGAATTCTTTGGAAAATGTAATAAATGTGTTGCAGTATTCAGACAATTATGCGTATTTAGGTTCTAAAATGGCACATTTAAATTCGTAGGAAATTTCATAACATTTTAGTCTATTACATTGATTCATTCTTTATTCTAACATGTAAAATATTTTGCCAATAAAATTAAATCTTTCTTAGACTTTTCAAAAAGGAAAGGATTGTCTGTCTATGATCACTCTACGCAGTTTCATAAATTCAGTTGTGATATTTTGTTTTCATACACCTGTGATTCATAGCGTTATTTTATTGCTAGCACTCAACCAGTATCAACCAAAGGTTTGATCAACTTTGACGGGGACTGCGTTGAACTGTTTTGGAGACGTACCTCCAATGAAATTACTCGATCTCCGCTGAAAGCCTCTCGTTGGCACACTGTGCGACTGAAATAATGCACGTCCGTCCAGTGCCTCGTGCACAGAGACGATGGAAACAGTCGGTGCTCTTACAATTGTCGCCCTTACCGTACCCTTGCACCTTTCTAGATTAAGTGAATTAACGTAGACGGGGTCCTTAATCGAAACGAAGGTTTTTGTCCGAATCGTGACTCGCACGAGCACACAATCTTATTCTAAGGCGGTGCATTACGCCTTTCGTGGCGACAATAAGGATCCTGAACAAACCTGCTCACGTGATATTGCCATTGTAACTGGTTCAGCGGTTTTGTGGCAACGTTAACAAAACACGGCAGTGCTTTCGCGGTACGCCGATTGTGTTTGTAACGCAGGCTGGCAAGAGTGGCTTACGTTTTAGGGGTCACTGATTCCGTTCTTCTCCCTGGTCGAGGGAGTGAATGTCTCCAAAAGTGTTTCACACCATTTTCAGGTGAGTGTTTGTGAAGTTACGGTGTGCGTGTCTTCTCATTCGCCAACTCATTAGCTGGCAACCTACTCAAACGTCAGTGCGGGGAAAGAAATTGAATATGGTTCACTGTTACTTGAAATCATGTTAATGCTATGTCAATCTTCCTCTTTATTGGTGTATTTACACTTAAAAACTAGAAAATAGCATTCATAGACATAACGACCGGTAATGACGTTTAGCCCAAGTGACTCTGAAATACTAAGGAAAAGAAATGTTACAATAGCTGTAGAACACGGCTTCATTACTGTGTTTGATCGGTAGAATGTACAGATTTGACAGACTGAAATAATTTACTTTAATTCTACGTTACGCCCGCGCGGAATTTTGATTTGTATTTTAATTACTGTACAGCAGATATATATTTAATATAGTTTTTTCTCGCAGGTAAACAACGTCGATGTTTTAACTTTTAATTGACATAATGAATTTGTATTCAGGGATTTGTATTAATTATTTTTTAAAGAGAAGCACTGCAGATTAACATTGGATTTAAGATATACTGGGGAATCTATTAAAATTTATTTCCACCCTGTCCACCCTATATAAATTGAATTTTTCAAAAATTCAAAAAATTGTTTTATGAATTTGTATTTCCAGCAATTTGAAGCAAAAAGCTCCGCTATATTACAAAGTGTTTAAAATATTGTCAATATTCCATGAAAAATTATTTTAACACTTTTCTCAGCTCCGTAAAAAATTAAATTTCAAAAATTATGAAATTACTTTACTATGTGCATTATTTTGTAAGAAACAGCACGGATGTGACTTTATTGGAATTGATAGGCATAAGGTATTCATTGTAAACACATTTGACCATTTTGATCGTCTTATGGTTTTAATTTCGAAAACAATATATATCCTAACTTAAAAAATTTAGGCATTTTTATAAGACATTTATTTTAGAAAAATAAATGCACACATTTTTTAAACAGTTTTATGCTCTTGTTAACGTTCACAGAAATCTCATTTTACCACTTTTCACTCCCTTTAGAATTGAATTCATATAACCTCAACATCAGTTTCTAGGCTTCTCGATGCAAGCAACGCCGCGATATCATATCTGAACTAAAGATTAAGTGAAAACGCATTTAACCGCTCTTCACTCTAACTACTTGCATGAACTTAATTAAGTTAGACGCAAGTTTACGTAGCTACTTTCGTGTACCTAGAGGCCCGGGGCTTGACTCCTGCGCGCTACGGACGTGCTGTGGGAGTTGCACATCACACAAGTTGGCGCTTGCGCAGTCGTGCATACTCCGCACCATGTAACGGTACTGCGTAAAGCTGGGATCACAACCACCCGTTGCACCCGTCAGTCGCCCGTCCGTCAGTCAGTCATCCGTCTGTTTTTCCGTCCGTCAGTTGAAAGCGACTCACAACAATCGGAGGTCGGTCGATGCTTCTGTACGGCAAAATTTCTGCCTGACAACTCAACATCACGATCTTTATTTCACGGAAGGTATATTTTGTTAGGAAATACATTTTCAAGAGAGAAACATTCTGGGGAAAATTTTTTTACGTGATAAAAATTTGTACTGTTGTATTGTTAATGTTTTAAATTCCTGAATTTGCGACCAAGGTAAATAAACACATATCCAGCGCCTTGCATTTTATTCCAAAGTGCGTATTCTCGCCTACGGAATGTCGTCAGAAGTCGGTGGCCCATTCGTCAGTCCATCGAAGGTTAAAGTTTGAGAATATTTGACGGATTGACGGACAGATAAAAAAGTTGCCCTGCGAGTGGTTGAAGATCACATGACCACCCTGACAGACTGACGGATGGGACGTATGTTTTTGAGTTCACTTTTATGGAGGTTGGCACCGAAATTCTAATATCGCTCCGTATGAGAGATCCGAATCCTACTCCATTACACTTTCGGAACCTTTAAGCAATTTAACTAACGAGCACATCAAGAGAGGTTATAGAGCGAGCAGACATTCCGGTAAACGAGATCTGTTTTACGGACAGGGAAGCAGGTTATGTGTGTGTGTTGCCATTCATTTTGACCACGGCCGTCTTGTATTTATAAACACAACTCCACATACCGCATTTGCAGTATTGGTTGAACACAGTACCCTATTTTATGGTTATCTAACTTGAATTTCCGACTCATTTTCAGTAGCTGTGATACTGTGTCCCCTGTTGAATGTTGAAAACATAATCATACTTCCAAACCTACAGCAGGACTATTCCCAGCGTATGTCGGACGGTTAAATATGGCAACGTTGCATCGCCCACCTCCTATGAAATCGGCGTGTGTGCCGCACAATGTGGCCCGATACGATGAACATTTCGTGTCGGATGGCAATAAAACCTGCCCGTGCGCTCTGATAGTCCGATTCTGACACTCCTGTATTTAAAATGGTTCGAGAAAGTATCTAAATATTTCAAAGCATTTGTTTACGCAAACAGTATAACCTCAAATCCTATCTACGCCGTATTTGAAAGTCATATTGGCAGAAAAGTAGTCCTGCTGGGACACGGAGAGGAGCTACTACGCACCTCGAGCGCGCGCACTACCATATTTTCCCGTTGTGATTGTGTAGGCGAGCAGACAATGAAATACCTCAAGCCGTAGTTCCTAGTCCTTGTGCGACAATCAAACATAGGCGGCACTGAGTTTAGCCAGATGCCCTCGCCTCAAGGAGCATGACGCCTCCTGGCCATACCACACAGTATTATACCAGATTCCATGAACGTGTTCGCTGGCTCTGCCATAGCAGCTGTTACGCCAGCTGTTATGATATCCGTCATGGCTTCTGTCGCCTTGTACAGACACATTTCGTAACACGTTTGGTAACAGAACTTCTCATATTTTCCGCGGCAGGTTCCGTACCAGCTTTCGAACCTGGCCGATTGCATTGCAACTCCATAGCCTCGAACCCAGTTGTCCTCGTTCGAAGCGAGTAAATTAATCTAAATAGGAAGCCTCCATTGAAGATACTTCCATGAGGTGGAAACTAATTCATATCACTTTAAAATAAAAAAACGCAAATAATATTAACCAACACAGCTTTTAATTATTGCTGGAAAGTAAAAAGTTGCTCAGATTGAAAATATAATACTAGCGACTTCATAACAAAACAATTTTATTTAATATGTTACAGTCTGTCTGATGAAATAGCTCAATAGGTAGAGCCTCAGCTCCAGGCTAATTATTGCGAACCATAATTTTCTGCGTGAGTTCAAAACATCGTCGGATTACAGAGTAGATATAACACAGAAACGAAATAGCGTGACGTCTTTGTTGATGTGGGCCTACCCATTACCTGTTCCCTGATTGGCTGCGTGATGCTCCGGGAACTCACCTTGCTTCCGATTGGTTACTGAGTGCTAAGAAAAGTTTCTTACTGGCTGGGCTGCCGGCTCGCCAGTAAGTTACCAGGCGCTGACTGGCGTACGACGGTGACGTCCCGACATTTTGTTAGCCAGTGGCACCATTTTGTTGACGTGTTCGGTTGGAGTTCTTTATAGAGGCTATTTATAGTTTGTATTCTTATATATTCTGTTGTCGGATACACTTCCTTCTGCTTCTGAATTCAGACCAAAACTTTACGTTTAGAATTAATTACGTTATGTGGAATGAATCAATTACGTGGGATGTAGAGTGTGGAGTGATTTGGGTAGCGTTTAACATCGAGATCTTGAGAACCCGCGAGGTTGAATTGAGTGAGTATAGAGCAGCGCCGGAATGCAAGGATGGGGGAAACTGGAGATCCCCGAGAAAACACATCGAATAGAGGCATTGACAAGAACATTTCTCACAAGCAAAAATTTGGGAGTGACACCGCCGGGAATCGAGCCAGGTTCTTGGGACATCACATAATTATATGAAAATACTGAAAATATGTCAGTAAACATTAAGCTGTTGTAACGGCCAATAAGTAATAACGCAATATTAATATGTGTTGGTTTTTAAATATGCATACTATTTGCTGGCTAGCAGCAGTTCTACGAGTGGAGTTTGATTTACTACGAACCGTACGCTGACTTTCTCGCACGCTGGCTCGCACAGCGGCTGGTATAACGACCCCTGTACAAGATCTTGCACAAGATCAAGCACGACAGAAAGTATTATTTAAATCCAGCTGATTATCCGTTATACTAATAAAATATTTTTAGCACCTTATTTATTATAAAGTGATAATTTAACAGGAAACAAACCGGCAAAACCTGACATCTGAATATGCAGCTGCACATTATGAAATTGTATTACACATTACTAAACGAAAACACATTATTTGACGAATTGTACCCACCCATTACGCAAAATAGGTAATCTCTACTTTAGACAGCAAAAAAAAAAACACCACTTTTTCTTCTACCGTGTTTTCCCCGTCACCTTCGTTCCCATCATACTCGGTCAGCTCAGGTATTTTTCGGAAGGGGCTGGGGGAATGGGAGAGTTAACTATATCACCGCAACAACGAAAAAAATATATTTTATTTAATTGTCTACTGTTTTAATTACCATGCCTTTCAATGTATAAAAAAAACTGCCACGGAATCAAAAGTTTAACAGAACTGGTAGTATTTATCTATTTAAACAACTGGAGTTAAATAATAAATCTGTAATTCATGTCGGCATTAAGCCGACATTTACCAAGCACTCAACTCCTATTGTGTAGCTAGCCGCGACCCCTTGTTCGCCGAAGACCCTGAGTGCGCATCTCTTATCAGTACGTATACTACCATTTACTGTAAAAGAAGGTACGAAGCCAGACTCCACAGCTCTCTACTCACTCGGACAGAAGCCATTTGTTCATGCGCTGCCGCCACAGGCAGAACTCATTCCCCTGTTTAGCCTGGCGACGCGGAATGTAGCCACGAGAGTGCTGGAATGTACTATTGGTTGTGAGCTCTGCACAGGGGCGGGCGAGCTGGGGTCGCAGAGTAGTTGAGTGTNAAAAAAAAAAAAAAAAACACCACTTTTTCTTCTACCGTGTTTTCCCCGTCACCTTCGTTCCCATCATACTCGGTCAGCTCAGGTATTTTTCGGAAGGGGGTGGGGGGATGGGAGAGTTAACTTCATCACCGCAACAACGAAAAAAATATATTTTATTTAATTGCCTACTGTTTTAACTACCATGCCTTTCAATGTATAAAAAAAACTGCCACGGAATCAAAAGTTTAACAGAACTGGTAGTATTTATCTATTTAAACAACTGGAGTTAAATACTAAATCTGTAATTCATGTCGGCATTAAGCCGACATTTACCATGTACTCAACTCCTATTGTGTAGCTAGCCGCAACCCCTTGTTCTCCGAAGACCCTGAGCGCGCATCTCTTATAAGTTCGTATACTACCATTTACTGTAAAAGAAGGTACGAATCCAGACTCCACAGCTCTCTACTCACTCGGGCAGAAGCCATTTGTTCATGCTCTGCCGCCACAGGCAGAACTCATTCCCCTGTTTAACCTGGCGACGCGGAATGTAGCCACCAGAGTGCTGGAATGTGCTATTGGTTGTGAGCTCTGCACAGGGGCGGGCGAGCTGGGGTCGCAGAGTAGTTGAGTGTACAGAGGTGAAACAGCCGCTGGTACCGCGAGATCCAGCCGCACGCGCCACCGAAAAGGCGTCACTAGTCGGAACGCCGTTCGCCGACTGGCGTCCTAGTGGCTCATTTGCCAACTGNCGCCGACTGGCGTCCTAGTGGCTCATTTGTCAACTGGCAGCCCAGCCAATAGAGATCATTTCGCAGCACGCTGCACGCAGTCAGAAGCAGTGTCTCTCGTCGCCAATCACTTGAAAGGAACCGCCTTACCATTTATCTCTGTATACTTATCTACTCTGTACTAGGGTTGGATGGTTGTAAATCACATCGAGGCGCTCACAGTCACATACCCCTNTCTCTGTATACTTATCTACTCTGTACTAGGGTTGGATGGTTGTAAATCACATCGAGGCGCTCACAGTCACATACCCCTAAGACATGCTTGGAATGTTAAGAGCCATGTTATAAGATAGATGCAAAGATAAAAAGAAAAATTACAAGTAACAAATATCAAATATGGTTAAANGTTAAGAGCCATGTTATAAGATAGATGCAAAGATAAAAAGAAAAATTACAAGTAACAAATATGAAATATGGTTAAAATTTTAAACTTTAGATTAATACATAACTTTTAGAAGATGTTGACATATTTAAAATAATGTATTACGATTTAAACTGAAACATTTTCCCGCGTTTTTCCGAACACTCAGGTCTGTTTGCATCTGCCCGTCTATTTATTTTCAGCAAGAATAACTCAATGTTGGATCCACTGCTATTTCCGACGAAATCACCTACTATTCCGCAACCTGTGCGTTCCATGTCGGGTGTGGGAATTTCCAGTGATTCACCACAAAAGAAATTGTGTTAATATGACGTTTGCGTATTAACACAAGTTTGCTTATACGACGTCCTGTTATCAGTTGCCACGCTGCAAGTGCACACTGGGCTGACGTGTTAGTCCCGCGTCCTTCACGGCCCGTCATAAAGGCGCGGTCTCCCCACCGTCACTCGGCGGCGAGAAGCGGGCGCACGAAGACACGACCGAGGACGACAGAGGACGACCTCCCCAGGCTCCCCCGGACGACGACACGCGATGGAAGTCGCGTCGCGTGACCACCTGCAGCGGATCCTGCTGCCCGACTTCCAGTCCAAGTTCCGGAAGGGCTACGAAAGGTTCGGCCCGCAGTCGGTGGTAATGCCGCAGAGGTACGNCCCGACTTCCAGTCCAAGTTCCGGAAGGGCTACGAAAGGTTCGGCCCGCAGTCGGTGGTAATGCCGCAGAGGTACGGCCTCTTGGCCACAGCCATCGAGGCGATGCCCGTCCGCGAGGACGACGTCTGGGTCGTGTCGCACGCCAAGTCCGGTGAGTCAGCTGCAGGCAGGATAGCAAACATCAACATTACAGGTTCTGAATTACAAGGCTGGACACAGATGACAGACTGCCTGGCATCTTTACGCTTGACTTCACCCGTTCGCAGAAAGTCTTCGTTTTCGCGGCATAATTTCGGATTCATAGTAATTACTGATAATGTACGACCATAGAAAATTTACATTATGCTAGTTGCTACATATTTTTGTCCTTAATTTTAATTGTGTGTCATCTGCTAATTGTAAAAAGTACAAAACATATATTTTATTAAATCACATAGAGCAAATTACATACAAAAGTATTAAATATCTAGTAACTTTGTAAAATTTCAATTACCAAATACTTTTCAAAAGTACCTCTGGAACAGAAAAAATTATGACACGAAAACGAAGAATTTATGCCAAAAGGGTGACGTCGGCCTCATTGGGCCCGCAATCCTGCATCTTTTTCTCCTTTTCTGGCCGAAAAGTAAGGGGGCTCTAAGGGTTACACTGTCACGCGCTACAAGAGCACCATCGCCACTACGCGCAAGCTCTGAACTGGCGTGCAGTGTTATCGTAGTGCTGCGTTAACCTATGGGACTTTCAGCAGTGACCCAATTATTTGATTGGTAATAGTCTGTATCTAAGTTCAATACAGGCTCCTATCATAGTTTGGCTCGTGTCCGGCTGGTATGTTTTAATATACGGCAGTCTGAAAAAGCTATTTTTTAACTAAATAGGAGGGCTCTAAAATAATAAAATAATATTTACAGCATTCGTGTCCTCTTTAAAGAGCCATTCTGTCTATCTCTGGCGTATGAAGTCTATTGGAACAACGTTTAATAGTTTAGTCAGATAACCAGGATTTAAATTACTCTGCAACGCAGTTGAAACGCGTGGAAGGCGGAACACTTAACCGTTGCACATTGGAACTATAATCCATTCACGTCTACTTACAAACTTTCTGAACAACTGATAAAGTTCTACTTTAAGGATATTTCTCCGCCTCGGGCAAACTAAACTTAACAGAGTCTGCAGAGGTACAACGCACCAAATTCTTGCACACGTAATAATGTTATCCATAAGAACTATTTCTTGAAAGGCATTTCCAACAAACCTTTTTTCTCACAGTTTTCGTTCCTATAAATTATAGATTAAATACTAAAATTTATACGCAAAAATGTAATAAAAGTTCAGTTTAACACGTTAACATTAAAACATGTTAACATAAGTATAAAACGCTTACAATAACGTGCTTGGTTGTCTCATTAATTAATCGCGTATCAGAAGTGTATTATTACACTTGTGGTAACCAAAGTAACTTATTTTTGGTTAATTTATTTTTTACTTATATGTTATTTATAGATTATAATATTTCAATTATAATAACTGTGACTAAAAACAGGAATAAAATAGGTGTGTTGGAAATACCTAGCAAGAAATGTTTNATATTTCAATTATAATAACTGTGACTAAAAACAGGAATAAAATAGGTGTGTTGGAAATACCTAGCAAGAAATGTTTTTATAAAAAATATTATAACATGTTGTGCGCTAGAATGCGGTACGTTGTCCCTTTGGAAGTAACCGTGAATNATGTTTTTATAAAAAATATTATAACATGTTGTGCGCTAGAATGCGGTACGTTGTCCCTTTGGAAGTAACCGTGAATGAACTATAGATGAAATTGCCTAAACTTTAAAGTTGTGGTGGTTAAGGAACGTTGCACAGGAATTTGATTTATGATGTACACAATAGAAAACAGCGTCCAACAAGGGGAGTCCTTCACGTGGTGAGAGACATCATTCGTTGTAGAGACAATATTCCGTCCCTCAAAAAGCTACTGACAATAACATAAAAAAGAATTACATTTTCTTGGTTCCAACGTGAAGCGTAATATTGATACGTGTACAGTTCCGAATAAAATGTTTGTTCGTTGCAACACACATATATTTATGTGTGTGTGTCTGAAACTGAATATTTTACTCATTTTTGTTTAAATCGTCTTATTGGTTTCCAAAAAGAAAACTGTTATTTATATTTGATTAGTAAATAACACTATTTAATTTATAACTAATTAATACGAATAATGAAAAAGAAATATGTGTGTTAGTAATATCCAGTAAGAAATGGAACTTATTCAAATTATTACACTGATGTAATTTTNTGAAAAAGAAATATGTGTGTTAGTAATATCCAGTAAGAAATGGAACTTATTCAAATTATTACACTGATGTAATTTTAAAGCTTCGTTTGCATGAAGCGGAGGAATATTCTGGAAGTAGAACTTTTTCAGAAACATTAGAAAAGTTGGAAGTAANCGTTTGCATGAAGCGGAGGAATATTCTGGAAGTAGAACTTTTTCAGAAACATTAGAAAAGTTGGAAGTAACTGTAAATTGACCATTACTTGATAATTATTTTGCAAGAAATTCTGGCAATTTTATAACCACAAAAACATCAAAAACACCGTTAAATTCTCAGCACTGGAAAATTATGACTCGTGCTGTCAACACTCAATATGGATGAANCCGTTAAATTCTCAGCACTGGAAAATTATGACTCGTGCTGTCAACACTCAATATGGATGAATATTTGTTAAAAAAATACTAGCTGAATACTTTTCTAAGCGGGATTCGAGCCCTCGACCTTCTGAAATGCAAGCATACTCTCTGAGCTCTTTAAAACCAAAGGTGCCAATATAACGAAAACTGTACAAACTTTGTTTGGTGCAGCTTATGGGCTCGAAATTTACAAATTATTTATTTTACTACAAATTGTTTTAGGGATGGTTGAAATCAAGGATCTAAATATTATTCTAAAATCAAAAAACTCAGTGCAGTCGCAACTTAGCTGCTGGCAGAAGAAAAAACGAGAAACTGATACTGGTATATTAAATAGTAAATTATTTCATTATCAAATTAAAAAGGGGTTATTAAGAGTAAAAAAAAGCATGTTATTGTTGTCTACCATTAAAGAAAACCTTCCTTTAGCACCACTTCGAAGAGCTGCAAATTTAACTNAAAAAGCATGTTATTGTTGTCTACCATTAAAGAAAACCTTCCTTTAGCACCACTTCGAAGAGCTGCAAATTTAACGTGAGATTAAATGTTTGGGTACAGATAAGCTCACAACATACGAAAGGTTATCTCTAAGATATAAGCAAGGTAAACTGCTTAGTGAAGCACCTTTGCTTTTGTAGTACATAATAAGACTATAGGAAAATAAGCCGACCCGGTACAAGACATTCGAAAAGTCGTGCAACTGGTGGTTTGGATCCAACCCGGGCCTCTCAACCATGTATCAGTCACCTTGNACAAGACATTCGAAAAGTCGTGCAACTGGTGGTTTGGATCCAACCCGGGCCTCTCAACCATGTATCAGTCACCTTGCTGACCGAACCACCATAGCGGAAATCTTATGCACGCCTTACTGTACTAAAACAGATGTTATGTGATAATTGGGTTTTCAAAATACAGAATGGTTCACGAGGAGTTACAGTCAATCACAAGGCCTATTGCTTGCATAATTTGGAGCAAAATATGTCATATCAATGTGAGCCATATTCCCAATATTTACAGAGTAATTCCAAAAATATGAAATGCCTTACAANTAATTTTCTAAGCTGCGTTTGCATGAAGCGGAGGAATATTCTGGAAGTAGAACTTTTTCAGAAACATTAGAAAAGCTGGAAGTAACTGTAAATTGACCATTACTTGATAATTATTTTGCAAGAAATTCTGGCAATTTTATAACCACGAAAACATCAAAAACACCGTCAAATTCTCAGCACTGGAAAATTATGACTCGTGCTGTCAACACTCAATATGGATGAATATTTGTTAAAAAATAACTAGCTGAATACTTTTCTAAGCGGGATTCGAGCCCTCGACCTTCTGAAATGCAAGCATACTCTCTGAGCTCTTTAAAACCAAAGGTGCCAATAGAACGGAAACTGTACAAACTTTTTTTGTTGCGGCTTGTGGGCTTGATATTTAAAAATGGTTTTCGGGATAGTTTAAATCAAGAATCTAAATAACGTTTTAAAATCAAAAAACTCAGTACAGTCGCAACTTAGCTGCTGGCAGAATAAGAAGGACAAACACACAAATTTAATAGTCAATTTTGTCATTAGAAATTTAAAAAAGGTTTATTTTGAGTAAAAAAAAAAAATGCTACTGTCGTCAACAATTAAAGAAAACCTTCTTTTACCACCACTTCGAAGTGCTGCAAATTTAACGTCAGATTAAATGATTGGGTATAAATAAGCTCACAACATACGAAACGTTATCTCTAATATATAAGCAAAGTTAACTGCTTAGTGAAGTACCTTTGCTTTTGTAGTACATAATAAGACTATAGGAAAATAAGCCGACCCGGTACAAGACATTCGAAAAGTCGTGCAACTGGTGGTTTGGATCCAACCCGGGCCTCTCAACCATGTATCAGTCACCTTGCTGACCGAACCACCATAGCGGAAATCTTATGCACGCCTTACTGTACTAAAACAGATGTTATGTGATAATTGGGTTTTCAAAATACAGAATGGTTCACGAGGAGTTACAGTCAATCACAAGGCCTATTGCTTGCATAATTTGGAGCAAAATATGTCATATCAATGTGAGCCATATTCCCAATATTTACAGAGTAATTCCAAAAATATGAAATGCCTTACAATGATCAGCTTACGACTTAGGCCACTGTGACATGTTGCTGCCCGTTTGACTATTGCTGTGACAGCGCGTGACCTTGACCATCATGAAGTGCGACAATTAAGAACTGCCGCTTGAGGATATTCCGTTAGCAGTGAGACGTCGTATGATCTTCCAGCATGATGGTGCACCTCCTCACTTCCACCGTGCTGTGGTTGAACATTTAAATGTGCATTTCCCTAAGAGATGGATAGGAAGAGGCGGTATTAACCCCTGGCCTCCTCGATCGCCAGATTTATCAGCACTAGGTTATTGCGTATGGGTAAGAATGAACGATATTATTTACCAAATGACTGCACAAACACGTGAGGAACTACTTGCACATATCATGCATGTCGCTGCAGAAAACAACTACAAAATACTACTTAGAGCAACACGTGCGGTTCATAAATGTGCGGCGAAGTGTATAAAAGTAGACGGAAATATTTTTTTAACATCCTTTGTAGCTTGTTAGACGCAATTGTGATACTCAACTTGAAATAATACGGTCTGTTAATACATCGCTATATTTATTTCTGAAAAGTTTATTATTTTATTCGACATTTTTAATATTTTTCGAACTACTCTGTTAATATTGGGAATAGGGCCAACGTTTATATGGCATCTTCTGCTCCAAATGATGTAAGGAATACGCCCTGTGAGTGGCGGTAACTCTTCGTGCATTAGCTTGTATATAAAGCGGTCTAATAATAATCTGTATTCTGAAAAACAACTGTTTTATTTTATATGTGACGCGATAAAAATAATTGAAATAGCGACAAAGCAACAAAGAAAACTGGAAAAAAAGTTTCCTATCAGGTAGTGATTTATGTACCTTTTTAGCATACTTTTTTCAAAGGAAATAAGGCTTATGATCTCACTTTCATGTCTGTGTGAATGTGCGGGTATGCATGTGTGTGTCTGAATGTGTATCCTCCCATTTCAATTTATGAGCGCTTGAACCAAATTACAACAAACTTGGTACACATATAAAACGTAGTAAGGAAACCTGACTGTTATAGTTTTCGATCACGTTAGGCATCTTCTTTCAAAATAGCCGTAATTTAAAAAAAATGGATAATAATTCATATTCCGGGAACCATTCAACATATTTAAAACGAATTTGGTATGCTTGCAGACAATTGTGTAAGCATTAAATTTTGAGATGGATATTGTTGTTAGTACACCAATTCGTAAAATAGCACCAATTTAAAAAATTAATATTTTACATTATATCTCGAAAAATGTTCACTCAATTTGGCATGCAAGTTATAATGTGGTAGGCCATGAAAATTTAATTGATTGAACTTAATTAGTTACTTAGTTTCAAAATGGTGGCCATACAAATTTTTAAAGTTTATTTAATATATTTGCCATTCTTTTCAACCAATTTAAACTAAATTGTATAAACTGAAATAATTTATTACAAGCATCACATATATATTAACTGATAACCACTTTTGTAGGCCATTTTGGAAGACAGTGCTATACGAATAAATAAAGTTATTATGTTATAACTCGGTAAATAATTAACCGATTCCTACCAAATTAGGCAAACATGTAGTACTAATGCAGATGATGTTAAATTATGTGTTAGATACTCATGTTCATAAAAGTGGCCGAATTGTTATTTTAGCTTAGAATACATCTCATCGATACCATGTCATCAATTTTTACTCAACTTGTATGCCGGTAGGAGATATTAGGACGTTCAACTTAATACACATAGAGGATATTTTGTCCGCCATTTAGTTGGATAGCTCCATGTAAGTAAATAAAGTTTCTTGTCATATCTCGGGATACAATTGTCAGATACCTCCCAAATTTGGCAAACGATTAGTACTGCAGCAGATGGTGTAAACTGGTACGTTTTATGTTGGTCAGGTACGTATTTTAAAAATGGTGGCTATATAAATATTTTAGCTCGGTATATTTTATTAACGAAATAATTTCAACCTAACTTTGTATGCTGGCAGTACCTATTACAATAATCGAATTTGTCCATGCAGAGACTCATTTCTCGGCTATTATGTAAGATAGCACTACCAAAAAAAATAATGATTTTATTTCATGTCTAGGGAAATAATCAACCCAACTTGCAAAATTTGGTGAGGATTTAGTGCAGTAGGCCATAATAATTTTTTTTTTTTCAATTATGATACACTTATTTTCAGAATGGCGGTTATTAAATAATTTCAGTTTTGTGGGTGATATCTACGAAACTATGTAGTCTATTTTAACTTAACTTTGTATATTGGCAGTATACAATCATCGAAATTTCTCCTAAATTGGTTTCTTGTTCTCCATTTATGAAGATCGCTACACGAAAGTTATGGAGGTTTAATTCCATGTCTCGAGCACAATTCAACCGATTCCCACGAAATGTTACATTAGAACATTGCAAATAAATCTTTACCAAACTGTGCTGACAATAAATGCTACAGAAGTCCATGCAAATTTTCATGATTGAAATGGGTCACACAACGATGTTCAAAATGGCAGCTTCATAAATCATTTAGGTAAGTTTGACATATATGTTGAACAATTAAACCAAATTCAACAATAATGTGTATGTAGATAGTATTCATTAGAAGCATCTATTTCTGGCAATTTTGTACGATAGCATCAAATAAGAAAATAATTTTTTTTCTCATATCTCATGGACCAAACAACCGATATCCATCAATTTCTTCACACAAGTAGCGCTACGGTAGGCAATGTAAACTTACATGTTTTAAATGGCTCAGTAACTTATTTTTAAAATAAAGGCCCTGCAAATATTTTAGGTTAGTGTACCCTGTCATTCGAAACAATATACTTATTAAATACAAAGTTGATGCTCTGATTGCGACTTCCAAAATACAGTGGATTGCACGCTAGCCAGCTTACAGTACAATATATCTGTGTTCAAGTCCCGGGTAAGACATATGTGTATTTGTAATTATCTTAAAACTGTTGCATACGTCTCTGGTTTCATTTTTCTAAAGTTATTGCTTTCAAAATAAATTCAAGTCCTTCCTATCATATATTGGCACACTGACATATATATACTGAATAAAATAAAAAATTGGCACGACATTACGCTTTGACACAGAGGGACTTAAGAATTATTTTAATTGAACAAAAAATTGTCTAGCTCGAAATTATTTAAAAATTATAAATACGTAATATTTAAATCAAAGACAATTCAGACGTAATAAAAATCATATAATTATTTAAAACTAGACTGGGAACACAAGTCAGCCATCTTCAAAATGTACTTGAAACTGAATTACATTATCAAGTGAAAAAGTCAAATCACGCAATAGTTCACTTTGTTCGACAGTGCAAATAAGTCTTAATTTCGACCGTGGGTAAAATATTAAAGCCTCTCAGAAATTAAAAGAAGTAATTGAAATGTGACGTTTAAGTTTTTCCGCTCGCCGTGAACTAATAGCGTATACATTTTTTCGGCATAATTCTGAACGCTGATTTTGATAGTATTCGAAGACTCTTCTCCTGGAACCGTTGAAAATAAAATATTTAATAACGCGATCTCCTCTTCTCTCTTGATATATTCCCTATCCCAGGCTCTCGGGCCTTACGTGCCTTCTAAAGTCCATGGCAGCAATCACTTTGATACACGGACTGACACGTGCAATAAACAATAAAAATAAAGCGTACATCGTGTGTTTAGGCCCTCTTACCCGTTTTATATTCTTTACTCGTCTTTTGCCACACCGGGCGGCCTGAATTCGATTCCGGACTCGGCTTTTACTTTAAACTTTAGTGAATTCCCTACCATGGAAGACAACTGCGGCCTCGTGGCTGTATGTCGGAAAATCAAGATGGTTCTTCCTTTTCAGTATGCAAAAGTTCTTAGTGCTGGATTATCAAATACGCAATGTAGACAACAGGCCCCGAACAGGATTAAATTTTAGATTCTTCGTTAGACAACAAATTATACTTTCTTATTTCTTAAATAGTTTCCCATGCACAGAAAAATTAACCAATCAAAGAACGAAAACTGCATGTTTCGTCTTTCTATAGAGAAAATTCTGACTCGGTGTAATGAACCAACACAACCGAAGTACCTAAACCATAATTATCAAGTTAAAATTGCATTAGTTCCTTTTTGTCCCGGTAGAAAAGATAGATACGAACACAACAAATGATGACTAGAAAGAGACTTGCAGGCCTGATTTATACGAGATAAATGAAAAAAAAATGCTGAAACCAGAAGGATTCCCTAAAATAAATTTGCCAAATAGCCAGGAAGCTGTCGATTCTGCGAGAAGCAAAAGTCTGCAGTGCAGAACTATTAAAAACGAAAATTTTTCAGGAGATAACTACATCAANTCGATTCTGCGAGAAGCAAAAGTCTGCAGTGCAGAACTATTAAAAACGAAAATTTTTCAGGAGATAACTACATCAAAATTGAGGCAACTTCAATCTAGTGTCGATGTAACAGTATCAGANAAACGAAAATTTTTCAGGAGATAACTACATCAAAATTGAGGCAACTTCAATCTAGTGTCGATGTAACAGTATCAGAGGGAACGTGCGAAACCTCTCAAAATGCAAGCACTACTTGAAATACTGAGGCAGGGACGCCACCTAATGTTACACAAGATGTACACTTTCAGAAATAAATAGACATACCAAAATTGCGAATACTCTCTCCGGAGAAACAACATGAATCCAGGAAATGAGGTGAGGTCACAAAAGAAAAATGCTGTTTTGAAATCTTGAAGTTGGCTCATAAACAATGTAGAAAAACTGTAGAAAAAATTAAAGATTTTAGAACACATATTTATTTTTAAGTTTATATAGATCATTTTAAATAAAAGCAAACTGAAATTTTGGTCTGAAGATGGACATATAGCTTGTATTGTGCTACACTCATGTTATGTAGAGCTTACGTCTTGTTGAAGGGAAAAGTCGTTACTCTTCTCCCTGGTTCATCAACTCTCCNACACTCATGTTATGTAGAGCTTACGTCTTGTTGAAGGGAAAAGTCGTTACTCTTCTCCCTGGTTCATCAACTCTCCGAAAATGGACGAGAAACGTAAAAGGCTCCCATGCTCCCTCAAAGAAGTCTTGACTGCGTTGCAGGCGAAATCACAAGCAATGACACATTCCATGCGGCACGCTGTAGTTTCATTTGAAGAAATGAAAATCGATGGGAGGCACAGCTGTGACTAAACGCGCAAATGACAATGGCGAGAGGAGTTGCATCTCAGTAGAAGCGGTCTATCTTCATTTTGACGATGAAGTTTCTCGGGAGTAGTTATTACATGTTATCGACACGTTGGTGTAGAGGGGCCTTATTGTTGTTCCAGTATACTCAAACACTTGTTGTGAGAGAGTATTACAGTAAACCAGAAATTGTGCAGTATTTCGAAACAGTTGACAAATTACTTGATATAATAAACTAAAGATTTTTCAANACAGTAAACCAGAAATTGTGCAGTATTTCGAAACAGTTGACAAATTACTTGATATAATAAACTAAAGATTTTTCAAAGATTCCAGAAGACCATGACAATGTGCATTTGGTCCGCACACTGAGAGTAAGCGGTCCTGCATATTGCAAGACGAGGAAAATAAAATATCGAACTTGAGAACATTACAAAATAAATACTTAATGCNAAGCGGTCCTGCATATTGCAAGACGAGGAAAATAAAATATCGAACTTGAGAACATTACAAAATAAATACTTAATGCCATTTCAGAAAGGCAATAAATTCACTTCGTGAACTGTGATAATTTTAAGTGCTAGAGTTTCACGTAAGTCCATTCCGACTTGTCGAAGAAATCAAAACGTTCTGGAAAGCCTTTTTTTTTTGCGTGAATAATGGGTATTAGACGTGCACAAATAAAAACACTCCACCTGTGGATTCCAAACACAGGCTGACTTAACTGGTAAAAAAATTGCTATATTTGCTTCGCTACTCAGTATTCGAGTATCATTTTTCACAATTAGGTTTCTTGTTTCATGTTCATATGTAAAAACAAGTTTAAAAACGAATTTCATTAAAATATATTTTCCTCTACCTGATTTTTTAACCAGACAGCAGAATTAAACCCCAAAATAGAGTAGCGACGGAGTGCAAGGTTAGGGGAATCGCGAACATCCAGCCAGTCATTGGAAACGTCCGCTATGTTCCCCAAATGCTGAAGTCCGCCGGTTGTCGATCCCGGATCGTCTGTGCATTAGACACGTGGCCACTGCGGATTAGAAGGGATCTCTTTCGGCAATAATTTTCTTATTTAAAAATCCGCCCTTCTTTCTCGGTTCAAAAGTCGTATGTTTTGTTCATATACACTTATTTGGCGTTTTATTAGCGTACGATGGGGATCGCTCCGCCTTGTGTAAATGNTCGTATGTTTTGTTCATATACACTTATTTGGCGTTTTATTAGCGTACGATGGGGATCGCTCCGCCTTGTGTAAATGATTAATTTGTGAGGCAAAGCCGAATTCTAGGTTCATGAAGAAAAATATTTTGTAGGGACGTCACAGAGTGAAATTTTATTGTTCTCCCCATACAACAATTTATCAGTGGCCANGAAGAAAAATATTTTGTAGGGACGTCACAGAGTGAAATTTTATTGTTCTCCCCATACAACAATTTATCAGTGGCCAGAAAATTTAGTGATAATCACTAAATAATTCTGTTCTTCCCACAGAAATAATATGGCAAGGTGAATACCAATAAAACACTTTGTGGCTTCCACAAAGTATTATTTCGATGTAGGGACAGTTTCTGCAAGAATATTTTAAATAATAAAAACGAAATCATACCCAAACTAACACACGTGACATATTTTAATGGTATTGCCCTTGTTGTAGTAGCATTATTGTGGAAATCAGATTGTTTCTTTGGAATTGAGAAATAAAAAGGATTGGGTTAAATTGGTTTATGCTAATGTTATTGAGCATGTTGATTTTTCTCGTTAATTTACGCAAGCTTAAAACAATAACTTGAAAAAATGTTATTATTAGAATAAAACTCGNATGTTGATTTTTCTCGTTAATTTACGCAAGCTTAAAACAATAACTTGAAAAAATGTTATTATTAGAATAAAACTCGTAAGTGTGTGTGTGTATGTATATACAAATATATAAATACTGTTCACGGTAAATTGAGCACTTTTGAAAGCCCTGCTTAAGATCTGCTTACATGCACATTGTGTATTCTTCCGCGTTATGTAAAATTAACATAGCCATGGGCTTCATAACTTAATCATGCCCTCATGCAACGGTCCAGTAAAACTGCTAAATTATTAGAAAAGTAAATAGTTTACAAATCTGCTCATTTTTACACTTCGATGCANAACGGTCCAGTAAAACTGCTAAATTATTAGAAAAGTAAATAGTTTACAAATCTGCTCATTTTTACACTTCGATGCATTCGAAATACAGAAAGCGAAAGAAATAATTGATCAGAAATTGTTAGCTGACACTTTTTATTTTACGTTAAGATATGGAACTTCTTACACTCCATTGTTNATGTTGATTTTTCTCGTTAATTTACGCAAGCTTAAAACAATAACTTGAAAAAATGTTATTATTAGAATAAAACTCTTAAGTGTGTGTGTGTATGTATATATAAATATATAAATACTGTTCACGGTAAATTCAGCACTTTTGAAAGCCCTGCTTAAGATCTGCTTACATGCACATTGTGTATTCTTCCGCGTTATGTAAAATTAACATAGCCATGGGCTTCATAACTTAATCATGCCCTCATGGAACGGTCCAGTAAAACTGCTAAATTATTAGAAAAGTAAATAGTTTACAAATCTGCTCATTTTTACACTTCGATGCATTCGAAATACAGAAAGCGAAAGAAATAATTTATCAGAAATTGTTAGCTGACACTTTTTATTTTACGTTAAGATATGGAACTTCTTACACTCCATTGTTACCAACTTTTCTGGGCACATGTCACTCAGTACGCCCGTTAATATATTTGCAAGTAGGAGCAGTGACTTTTTTCTGAGGTTGATTCAAAAGGGCTCAATTTATCGTTAACAGCCTTTACACTAATGTATTCATACCTCATAAGTGGATTATTATCATTTTCTTAGCTATAAATAAATAAAGTAAATTTTTATTTATAACTTAAGTAATTTTAAAAGTAATTTTCTCTATTTCACCCAACTCCTTATTTATGTAATGAGTAGGTATGGTATTTAATACCTACTGATTCTGCATACTGCCATAATACACGAGTAACCTCGAAGGAAACACACTTCCAATACAAACTGTTGCCACAATATTGTTATTATTTTTATTATCACCATAATTCATAAAAATAAGATTAACAAAACAACAAATAGTACCTGAAAATTATTTTAATTACACTACAAACAACAAAATAAGAGAATCACCTTGTGGTTTCTGAACTAATAACATTGTAGGAAATGTATGTGTGTACACGATAAGGTTATGGTTCTGTGAGAAGCACTGCCGGATGAAACGCCAAAACTTAATACTGGACTTCATTTGCTTCTGCAACAGCATACTGATGGAGGCTTCACGTGTGATTTATGATGGCGCTGGTTATGTTTTCAGAACAGTTCTAGTTAGATGCTTACAATATTTTCTTGTCCGCGTTGACCCTCGAGGCGGGTGCGTTTTTTTTTCCCCCGGCAGTGAACTGGCCAAGGACAGCCACTGAACGGTAAGTGCGATTGAGGACGTGAAAAAAAAACGAATTTAGTAGAATTCGTCCAAGGTAATTTGAATCTGCCTCAATCTTGTATTAATTTCGAGACCTATCTGCGTGCTTTCTCTTGCTTCAACTCGTGCTACCGGTTGCCTTATTACTATGGCGTTTTTCACTGGCGTAGCGTCGTACGACGTCGATGCAGTAAGAACTCTTAGCAAATAAAATGTTTTAGAATGTGTTAATTAACATTTATAATGAAGTGTAAGCTGCGTGTTTCGTTTTGTCATGTATAAGTTCACTGCGTGTTGCGCACCGCATCAGTAGCAGAGATTATCCCCTCTCTGTTTGCACTCTTTCCTCCACGCTCGCCGAGACTGGCGTCAAGTCGGAGTAACTGCTGGCTACACAGAAAATAATAAATGCTTAGGACAAACAATACTAGTTCCTGGCGACAAAATGATCTCAAACAGTGCCAGATATATATTTTGTTGATGTAACCAAGCATTACTCGTCAAATATTTGCGTCGTGGTAAGCAGCCACTCTGTCGTTTCACATACGTAACAATTTTGTTGTTGTAACAATTAATTTGTTAGAAATAAATACATTTTGCAATGGAAACACTTTAAAAAGAGAAATTCTGTAAAATGATCACAATTTTTGTTATGCTAGTTTTATGATGAATCATAATCTGTTATTTAGTAAATAGTTTTAAAAGATCGTGACAGTTAAGCCGAAATTCGAAACCGGAAGTCTTGGCCTGAAGTCTCATACTTAATTCATGCCCTACCAGTGACAAATGAAAACCAGCCGATATATTTCGAACTAGTAGTAAACCTCGCTCAAACACCTGCAAACATGTATTCCGTTTTGTGNACTGTTTAGTAAATAGTTTTTAAAAATCTCGACAATATAGCTAAGATTCGAATCCAGACGGCTTGGCCTGAATTATGATACTTCATTCACGCCGTACAAGTAACAAATGAAAACCAGCCGATATATTTCGAACTTGTAGTAAACCTCGTTCAAACACCTGCAAACATGTATTCTGTTTTGTGCTATTTCTTTGCGCCTCCACAAGAAAGATGTTTATACTAAAATTACGCTTTGCCAGTAATAGTGGAAAGCACTGATATCATACTAATCGTCACACAAATCGTATACAAACGCTCAAGCTATAGTTCCCAACAATGACGTCATATTAACTCGATCGTAGTGAAGCCAGATAAATGAAAGCCGGGTTTGAAACCATTTGATTTTTCTCTTGCAACAAAATGGGCTGTTAACAAAGTCAAATTGTTCCAGTCAACAAAATATTTGCTCAATTTCAAACAAACTAGTGATTTGTATTAACCGCGATCTATACAAAACTTAATACAACAACATTACAAGTTGATCACGTACTCTTAAAACGTTTTTTAGTTTTAAATCCATGCTAGAGATATCGAAACAACCAAATATATATTTGGTCCAACACATTATTTTAAATGCACGATTTCTTTCAAAGGTTCATATGCGGATGTTTGGAGCAAGATCAGTTAGGTACCAGCAAGTAAATATTTTACCTCGGCGTGAGTTGCGAGGATGGGTTGGGTGACAAATTGCACAGAATAAACCTATGAAGCGTTACTACTTTTCATTGCGCCTCAACGCGAGAAAAGTGTCTGGCAGCGACTTTGTAACGATCTGTATCCTGCAATAACTAGAATTTATTCCTGGGTTCCTTCACATTTTTAAAACACCGGTTTGCCTGGGTGGTGCCAGTGAACATGGCCAGTTTTTTCCCCGCACGTCGCCAGGAGGCGGTCGTTATCTTCTTGCAGTTTTGTGACTGATATAGAATTCTCAAGGTAAGGTAAGGATATTTCACAAGTCCAAGATATATTTTTTGTTTTGGGGTACGGTCTAGAGCAACTTCGTAGCACGTCTTTTAAATTAAAACTTTTCAAGGCCGTGCTTGNTTTTGTTTTGGGGTACGGTCTAGAGCAACTTCGTAGCACGTCTTTTAAATTAAAACTTTTCAAGGCCGTGCTTGGTTTTTTATCCATTGTATATCCTTTCGCATATCAACGTATAGAAATTGATATTACCATATACAAAATGTATACTAATCATGTGTTAATAAAGTAAAATGGTTTAATTGTTAAAAAAAAATGTCGTTTCCCTATTACATAAATTTCATTATCTAATATATATGTTTATATGTGTGTGCGTTTGAGTGTGTGTGTGCCGCTATGGGTGGGGACTATTTTCAAGNATTATCTAATATATATGTTTATATGTGTGTGCGTTTGAGTGTGTGTGTGCCGCTATGGGTGGGGACTATTTTCAAGGGCTTAATAAAGGAAATGTTCATTTAACCGATAATCAGGTAATATAGTTTAATGTTTACCCCACTTTCTTCCTGGCTGTGAACTAGACTATTAAGTGGCAATAATAACTCCTTTAATAAACATACTTTAATTAATATTTAGTTTTTAATTTAAAGAGGGTAAGACGATAACATAACGTCAATAATCACGCACTGTTTCTTGGTACGAAACCCAACTAGAATGTTGCAATAAGTTATTTGTGCAGGCGGTTTTTGTGGCAGTGAGACATTGCCTTAAAGACATCCTGTTAATAATGGTTTTCTCCATGGAAATATTTCTTACTGAGGTGGTATGTGTAACAGTAGTATGGCGACATCAAATCGTGTACAAAAAATGTTTAAATCAATATGTGATATTAATTCAACATTGCTTGGTCATCCGAAGCCGGATGTTCGTAGTAAAAACCAGCGCCGCGGCGTTAACATGTTCATTAAGTTATGAACGACTGTTCTTGTGCCACTGAGGTGTAGTGAAATCGATAAACAAAGATACCATTTGCCGAAAGTGTGGATATGGCTGCCATTACCACCGGGCTTCAGATAATAATTTTCGATTGAGGGATTGAGAAGTCAAAGAAGTTACAAGTCAGTTAAATGAAGCAAGCAGTGACCTTAAAAAGTTGCAAGACTTCGCTATTGCTTTTGAAGAAATATCAGAAATTATACAAGAATTTCAGGGGAACTATTTTGCATTGTGCGCGTCCCCAATTANATTGCTTTTGAAGAAATATCAGAAATTATACAAGAATTTCAGGGGAACTATTTTGCATTGTGCGCGTCCCCAATTAAGGCGGAGATACCAAGATTTGAAATGATAAAGGCACCCTTCAATGAATTCGAAATATTATACCGATATTTACGTCGGGAGTTTAATCGATGTACAAGCAGGCAATCTGAGTTAATGAAGTGCAGCAGCCAACCATGTGCAATTTTGCCGCCATTGCCCTTGTTCAGAGAACTACGAGGTAGTTTCGACAGTTCTTGAGAAGATATTCAATAACATACGTATTTCCGGAACCATACATGTGCAAAATATTCAACATGAACCACCTGTTACCTCTTTACCAGAGTTATTATCAAANCCATACATGTGCAAAATATTCAACATGAACCACCTGTTACCTCTTTACCAGAGTTATTATCAAACTTTGATAGTGCGGTTAGAGAGAACTTGAATGCCTTACAGGCTGAAAATTTTTCTATTAGGAATGGAGTTTATTGTTGTTGAAGTAGGAATTCCTCTATGACCTCGGCCGTGAAACAATTCGTAAGCGGCCTACACAATCTTTTTTTACTAAGCAAGGTATAAAATCACGATCGTTGCGAGGACCTACATTAGTGGCAGTGGATGAGGATGGACAGTATGTTGTGTGTAATCAACCCCACTTAATTTACAAATATTTTAAATTTGTGTCGTTATCTATAGATGGCAGGGTGCAANTGTTGTGTGTAATCAACCCCACTTAATTTACAAATATTTTAAATTTGTGTCGTTATCTATAGATGGCAGGGTGCAACTGGTGAAGGAGAAAAACTTTGTTTTTATTGTCTTAAGGGAGGTCACCTTTCACGGTTGTGTTTGTCAAAATTTATGTGTAGAATGTGTAATTCAAAACATCATTTATTGCTCAATTTCACTAAGCGAAATTATTGTCCTGATCAGTTAAGTACAGAGTCTGAANTAATTCAAAACATCATTTATTGCTCAATTTCACTAAGCGAAATTATTGTCCTGATCAGTTAAGTACAGAGTCTGAAGATAAAGTGCAGGTGCTTCACTCTTCCCATGATAATGAAAGCAACATATTGTCGTGTTGTTACAAACTGCACTTGTGCATGTGCGTTATGGGAGTGGAAACTTTCAGACGGTAAGAGTAATGTTGGATGGTGCCGCGCAGACTTCATTCTTCACTGAAGAGTATGTGCAGAGGTTGTGTTTGCCACGTCACCATCAAACAGTAGAAGTTGCTGGTGTTGGACAAACCTCAATGATTGGTGCTANGTTGTGTTTGCCACGTCACCATCAAACAGTAGAAGTTGCTGGTGTTGGACAAACCTCAATGATTGGTGCTAAAGGTATTGTGTAATGTTCAATAATCCCAGTTGACTGCCGTGAAAAACAGTTTGATTTAAGAGCTATTGTTCTTATGAACATAACACATCCTATGCCATCTTCAACAATGGCCTGAAATAGTATTGCGCACCTTGCAGACTTGAAACTTGTTGACACCTCATTCAATGTCCCTGTTCCAGTTGATATGCTGTTGTCATCTGACGTAGTTAGCAAAGCTATNAACTTGTTGACACCTCATTCAATGTCCCTGTTCCAGTTGATATGCTGTTGTCATCTGACGTAGTTAGCAAAGCTATAACTGGTGCCAAAACCACAGTGGAGCATCATGCATTCCGTTCCGTCTTTGGTTGGGTGGTGACTGGANCTATAACTGGTGCCAAAACCACAGTGGAGCATCATGCATTCCGTTCCGTCTTTGGTTGGGTGGTGACTGGAAAGACCACCTGCGAAAAAAGTGCAAATCGTGGGCCATTTCTTGTGTGAACGAACTTGTACGTGGTNTGGTGACTGGAAAGACCACCTGCGAAAAAAGTGCAAATCGTGGGCCATTTCTTGTGTGAACGAACTTGTACGTGGTACTCAGAATGTCCTGAGAGATTGAAGTGGTCCCAAGGCTAGAGTTAATGACACAAGATGACAAGCAATGTGAGGACCATTTTGTCACAACCCATGCCAAGGTACCAGATGGTAGTTAAATAGAAGAGGACGATAAATCTGTCAGACGATAAGTTATACATCTGTCCCTACAGCAGGTCTTAACCAGATTGTTTGTAGAACTTCGTTTAAAAACGTCCTAAGGTTTTAACCGAACAATGTACAATGCCTTCATGGAAGAGTATGAGGAACTGGCTCACATGATACAATTGATGAGGATACCAGAATTGCAATCTGCATGCACATTGGAGACCAGTGATGCACAGTGATGCCCANCATGATACAATTGATGAGGATACCAGAATTGCAATCTGCATGCACATTGGAGACCAGTGATGCACAGTGATGCCCATTCTCATTATGCCTCACCATGCAATGTAAAAGAAGATATATTCAGCAACCAAGGTATGTATTGTATTAGATGACTCAGAAAAGACAGCTAACAGTGTCTCATTGAATGACGTACTCAGTACTGGTCACAGTCGGCCTGTTTTTGTCACGTGANAGAAAAGACAGCTAACAGTGTCTCATTGAATGACGTACTCAGTACTGGTCACAGTCGGCCTGTTTTTGTCACGTGATCATGTCATCTTCAAGGTTACTCTTTGCATATTCAATTTATTTTTACAGCAAATTTTGTTTCAAAGCGTAAATCTATATATCTGTCATATTGGAGCACATATCTTCCCAAACATTGTTTATTTGTTAAAATTTCATTACCTGGAATTTAAACAGTTCCTTTTTTCGCCATCGAGCTGCCTGTTAAAGGTGTGTTTAAGAGTGTTGCATTGCTGTACTACAAATGTGATCAGAGAGAAATAGTGATTTAAATACAGTAACTTATCAAAGGTATCCTGACACTTGCGTGAACCGCCCTATAGTTTAATTGTCACCCGCTATATGTCTGGTCATCGTCTATAATTTCTGTATATAGTTAATTATTTTTTAATTCATTATCTGAAAGAGATTATAAGGAAACAAAAATTTTCATATTTATAGTCAAATGATTATAGTTTTTTTTTTNAATTCATTATCTGAAAGAGATTATAAGGAAACAAAAATTTTCATATTTATAGTCAAATGATTATAGTTTTTTTTTTATATACAGCACTGAAAAGTTGAAAATTTTAGAATATAGGAACCCAAGTTTTTATGTCCGTAGTTAACNAGCACTGAAAAGTTGAAAATTTTAGAATATAGGAACCCAAGTTTTTATGTCCGTAGTTAACTTTGCCAAACAAATCACATGCCATGTTATCTGTATTAAATACACAACAGGTTAATTAAGTATCAAGGATAGTTAACAATGGGTACTCGATTATTGGTATCCTGAATCCATTTTACAGTATGTATTAATGTATTTGCAAATACATTTTAATTCTTCCAAGAGAAACTAATAAATATATACATTATTTCCTCTCGGACGAATAAAAACGTGTTGGCAAAATTATCAATACCTATATTTAAATAGATTAGGGATGCTAGTATCCCAGTATTGATTGTTAAATATCGTTGATTATTAATTAATATGTCCTGTATATGATATATATCACATGACATGTCGTTTATTTGGCAAATTTTATTAATAGCATAGAAACTTGGATTTCCATTTTCCGAAATGTTCGAATTTTAGGTGCTACATTTTTAAAACTTTAATTTGCTTGACTACAAATATTTACACTTATGTGGTCCTTATATAAATCTCTTTTCAGACAGTGAAATAAAAACTTACTGTGAAATATGGCGTCAACACAGGATGCCCACACTTGTACATTATTACANTTTTCAGACAGTGAAATAAAAACTTACTGTGAAATATGGCGTCAACACAGGATGCCCACACTTGTACATTATTACAGCTCTAACCCTACAGAGGACACTGTCGACCAGGTGTCGGCACATCTCCGGGGCAATGGCCAGCCATTCTTCCTGCAGTGCTGTAGCAGCAAGTATAGTAAGTGACGTAGGTCGTTGGTGTCCCACGCGCAGTCGCAGTTCCAATTCATCTGAGAGGAGGTCGATGGTATTGAGGACGGGGCTCTGGGCTGCCCAGTCCATTTCCAGAACCCTAGTGTCCACAAACAACAAACGACAGACCGTGCTATATGGCAGTGAGCAATGTCATGCTGAAACACACACTTAATATCTCCGAACTGCTGTTATGCCGTAGATGACACCTACCTAGCCTTTAGTGCAGATGTTGATACCATTTCCAATGGACTTGTCAACAAACCTGTTCCCAATGTGGTTATTCATTACTACTTGCTTCACTGTTCTGGGAGATGAAATGTCGTTATTCTAAGTAGAGTTAACTCATGTTTCAGGTCGGTTCGGTTGTAGTCGTACTGGTCCAAACTTCTTGTTCAAGTAACCGCCATTCGTAGGTGATTCCTGTGCCGTATTATGTGGGAGAAGTTCTGGGATCGAGTCCAGGGAAAAACATGGACGTATATATATTTCGTCTGATTGATANCCGTATTATGTGGGAGAAGTTCTGGGATCGAGTCCAGGGAAAAACATGGACGTATATATATTTCGTCTGATTGATACGGTTTTCATAGTCAGGCCCGGGCAATGTGCCATGCGCTACCGTTACGACTTAATTTATGTTCAATAAGATTTCATCAAAATTTATTCTTTAAAAAATAATATTACGTAAGGCCTATGAGTTTAATGTTACGAATTCGATTTCCTACTAGGTAAGGTAGGATATTTCACAAGTCCAAGATATATTTTTTGTTTTGGGGTACGGTCTAGAGCAACTTCGTAGGTAAAAAAGTTTCACGTCCTTTAAATTAAGCACGATTCAAAGCCCTGCTTGGATTTTTTGTCCTTTCGCATATCAACNTAAAAAAGTTTCACGTCCTTTAAATTAAGCACGATTCAAAGCCCTGCTTGGATTTTTTGTCCTTTCGCATATCAATGTATAGAAATTGACATTACCATAGACAAAATGTATACTAATCATGCGTTAATAAAGTAAAAGGATTTAATGGCTAAAAAAAAATGACGTTTCCCTATTACATAAATTTTATTCTTTAATATATATATATATATATGNAGGATTTAATGGCTAAAAAAAAATGACGTTTCCCTATTACATAAATTTTATTCTTTAATATATATATATATATATGTGTGTGTGTGTATGTATGTATGTGTGTGCAGCTATATGTAGGGACCATTTTAAAGAGNATATATATATATATATATGTGTGTGTGTGTATGTATGTATGTGTGTGCAGCTATATGTAGGGACCATTTTAAAGAGCTTCATAATGGAAATATCCATTTAACCGAGAATCAGGTAATATAGTTTAATGTTTATCCCACTTTATTCATGGCTGTGAACTAGACTATTAAGTGGCAATAATAACTCCTTTAATAAATTAACTTCTATTAATAGTTAGTTTTTTGTTTAAAGAGGGTGAGACGAAAACTAAACACGAATAACCACGCACTGTTTCTTGGTAGGAACCCGAGAATGTCGAAATACTTTTTTTTTGCAGGTCGTTTTTTCTGATAGTGAAATATTGGGTAACCTGTTTAAAATGGTTTTCTCCTTGGACATTTTTTTTTATTAAGGTGGTATGTGTAACAGTATAGCGACATCA
>NQII01010027.1:5784-27500 GCA_002778355.1 Clitarchus hookeri
GGGGGGGGGGGAAGCTTGGCCGGTTCCCGAGATATAGCATAAAAGCTTTTGTTTCTCATTTGGCGCTATCGTACAAAACATCCTAAAACAGGCTCTGTATATGCATATCTGATGCTTCTAATAGTTACTCAAGTATGTCAGATTATTTCATATATATTATGAAGTTATCTAACTTATCTAAACTGCAGCCGTACTGTAATTAAAGCCAGACACACTTTAAACAGGACCAACCGTAGCGCTACTAGTGNGGGGGGGGGGGGGGTCGGTTGATTGGTCCTGGGCATATCGTAAAAATGCTCCATTTTCTAATGTGGCGGTATCTTCATTATTGAAGAACAAAACGGAGATTTATTGGCACATTTTATTTTTGTCATATATACTGTTACATATTAAGTCAGTTGAATTTTTTTTGGAATATGTAGCATACTTGCATATAATATTTACATTGCTGTGGTTTTTAAAATATGTGACTACCTCCTTTAGTCATATAAATTTAGATGCACTCTAAAAGTATAAATTGTCACCTGAATTCGGTGGGTAACAGTTAATAGGTTCCTGAGATAGGACAAGAAAACTTAGTTTTTCATGTGGAACTATCTTCCAAAATGACGGAGAAATAAGTTTATGTATTCGCTTATTTGATGCTTGCACAGATACTGTCAGCATACAAAGTTAGGTTGAAATTGATTCAATTGTTTCGTAGATAAAGCATGCCACGATAATGTTTATATTGGTGCAATTTTGAAAATAAGCTCCTGGACCTCTTAAAACATAATCTATCAACTTATGTGGCCTACCGCAGTATCACTTGTTTGCCAAATTTGGAAAGAATTGGTTGAATGTTTCCCGAGATATGACAAAACTTGACTTATTCGTGTGGCACTATCTTACAAAATGGGGGACAAAACATGCTCTGGGCAGACAAATTTGATAATTGTAATCTATACTGCCGGCATACAAAATTGAGTTGAGATTTGTCGCATGGTTTCGTGGATATAGCATAGTGTTCTAAATCGTTTATATGGCCGTCATTTTGAAAATATTATTCTGACCCACTAAAACATACCAGTTTGCATGACTTACCATGGTATTACTTGAGTTCCAGATTTGGTAGGAATCGTTTGATTGTTTTCTCGAGATATAACACTAAAACTTTATTTTCATGTGGCGCTATCTTACAAAATGGCTCATAGAAAGGCACACGCCTGCAGACGACTGGCTGTTTGAGGTCACTTGTTTGTAACTGCTCGTTGAGTTAAGTACAGAGAGAGAGAGAGAGAGAGATAGAGAGATAGGGATAGGGATAGAGATATAGAGATAGAGAGAGATAGAGATAGAGCGATAGAGATAGAGAGATAGGTATTATAGAGAGAGATAGAGATATAGAGATAGAGAGATAGAGATAGATAGATATATAGAGATAGCGATAGAGCGAGATAGAGATAGAGAGATAGAGATATGGATAGAGTGATAGAGAGATAGAGATATAGATATAGAGGTAGAGAGAGATAAAGATAGATAGAGAGATAGAGATATATATAGATATAGAGAGATATATAGATAGATAGAGAGATAAATAGAGAGAGAGAGATAGAGAGAAAGAGAGAGCGCGCGTCGTGTGTACGTGGAACGGAAAACTACTTGATTTGCAGTCGTTAAAGCTGAGTTTACAATCGCAACATATTGCGTTAAGAACTATGCGGTAACTGCGGTCCTCGCACACTCAGCTACGTCTGTATCAACTATTCATAATTCACCTGATAATTCTTCATTCCAGCAAATGGAAACTTGCGACAAGCCTGTCTGTCCACAATGTAGAGAACAGTATTGCATTCTTCAAAATGTGTTGGTACAAAATTACACTTGTGCTGACTGCAAAATGTTAATAGGAAATCCCACGTTAAGGAAATTTCGCCCCAGTACGTTAATTTTAAAGGCAGGCGTTTCACACAAAATGCATTCTTCACGAATTTTTCAGGAGAAGATCCCTACAAGCGTATATTTTCAAAAAAACAATAGGCAGTATGTACTTTTTTTGTAAAACATAAATTTTAAAAAATTCCTTGCAAACGTGTTTTGGAAGAATCTCCACTGTAGATCCGCCACTGACAAGAGGTACGTTAATTTCGTGAAATGATTAGTCAGCAGCCTAAGCTTCTCATTCTTTCACAAAAGCCCCAGCAGCCGATAAATAAACAGGCGTGGCCCTAAGCCGCACCTGTTTATTCATCGGCTGCTGAGGCTTTTGGTTGCACGTGATAATGTCTCATTAATTTCTACCTGTTTATTACTGACTGAAGAGTTTAACAGGGCATGTCAAAAGCACTGTTGTCCGACCAGAACAAGGGACATTAGAGAAGGCTATACGTTCTTGAAGTCTAACCTGCTATTGGAAGAATTTGCCAAGATAATGTAGCCCGCCTCTAGTAACGATGTTGCGGCGCATGGGTATACACGGGAAAAGTAAATAATAAGCTACGCGCTGCTTGGTCACAAAGAACTTCAGAATACTACATAGGTGCACACGCCAGCAAAATGGCGTCAATGGCTGTAAAAATGCTGGGTCGCCATTCGCCAATCAGTGCCTCGTAACCTACTCACCAGCCATTCTCTCAGTCAACAGGGAACCTCTCGCAGTATTCAGTAGCCAATCAGACACAAAGATCGTACTCTGAGCTTTGTGCAGCCAATCAGAGAATGCTGGGTGCGCGCGCATCAAAGGAACTGCCGCGCCATTCCGTTTATTTTTCATCTCTTCTCTATGTCACAGTGGGATCAGTGTTGCCAGATAGGGAAAACGAAATTCTGGTACCATGCGCAGTAAAATTCTGATATTATGAGGGGTATACCCCCCCCCTAACAAACACAGCGAATGCTATTATTGCAATTATATTACAGTAATTTCAAGTCCCAAATAAACTTTGCGTGATTTTAAAAGAACTTTCAGAATTGTTATTTAGTGATATTGGATTGATTTTGGTTAGATTGGTTTTTTTCACGGTGCTCAAAAATTACTTACCGGTACTCATTTTACAAAATTAAATATTTAATTCACTTTAAATACATTTAGTCAAAGACTAAAAAATACGTAAACAACTTTAAAAAAAAATTATGACCATTTAATATGATACGGTGCAGAAACCTTGACATAAAAAAAGGTCGGACAACGAGAAGAACTCGAGAAAAAAGAGAGACGGATCCTCAGGAAAATTCTAGGCCCAAGAAGAACAGAAGACGGAACATACAGATGCAAAAGCAACAACGAACTTTATACCAAAGTAGAACCAATTACAGAGAACATTAGAAAAAAACGGCTAAAATTCTATGGCCACCTACAACGAATGGACAATTACAGACTAACCAAAAAGATTTTCGATCACAACAACAGTCTAAAAACACCCACCAATTGGCTACAAGAAGTCAGAAACGACCTAAAATCACTTTCAATTACAGAAGAAAACACGAGAGACCGTGAAACCTTCAGAAGATTGGTCGACACTGCAAAATTTGAACCCAAAATCAGAAGGAAAAACAACTACACCTTCACGGAGGAAAGAAAACAAAGACAGTCACAACTCATGAAGGAATATTGGGCAGCAAGAAAACTCAACCGAAATGGTTCCAAGCGCTCTTAAATAGGGCAAATTCTAAATTTAAAAAAAAAATATGATTTAACATTATGTAATGCTACAAACGACAAGTACAAATAAATACTCTTAAACAATCGTTATATGAATACATTATTTTTATTTCAGTTTACAAAAAAATTTAAATTAACAGATACTTTCGTTACATCAGTAAATTATTGCAAATTTTTGTGACCAACAAAAATCTGGCATGTATGCGTACCCGAATGAGAAAAATCTGGTACCTGGTAACGAAGTAGAAAATCTGGCAACACTGAGTTTGATTCGATCACCAACACGTTGCTGATTGGCGGGGAGTTTCCAAGCGACAGGGTGGGCTAGTCAGACAATCGGGCCGCGCTTGGGAGGACGCGAGGGTGCTTTCTGGGTCCAGCCGTCCTGATGTGGGTCTTCAATAGTTTTCCTATATTTCTCCGGTTGAATGCCGGAGATAATACGTTGCTGTAGGCCACGCACGACAGCTTCGTCACTGCCCGAACCACTGTTCGCTGACCTCGGCGCCGAGGAGACGTCAAGCCGCGCACAGGTCCCGAAAAACTTGCGCGAATAAATCTCAGGACATGGTGGACTTCAAACATGTTTACACGCCAGTTCGGTTGACGACTGGATCGCAGTGTTTTGGACACGTCCTGTATACAGGATACTCGCGAGCGAGTGAGTGAGTGAAGAGATTTGGGCGGCTCTTAACCACGAGGTCTCGAGAGCCGATGAGGGCGATTGAGATGAGTATTGAGCAGCGCCGGAATGAAAAGGGCGGGCGGAATGGGAGATCCCCGAGAAAACCCGCCGACCAGCGGCATCGCCCGGCACGATTCTCTCGCACGAACATCAGGAAGCGACACCGCCGGGAATCGAACCCGGTTCGCTCTAGGTGAGAGGCGAGTGGTATGACCACTACACCACCGAGCCCCCCCGCAGCACGTGGTAGCCATTCAGACAAAAGGCGCACTTCCAGAGCCCGGTGCAGCCAATCACCGAACGGATAAGTCTATAACAAAGAAGCTTTATTCAACCTCTGTATGATGAAGGCTCAGGTTCGCCCCTCTTACAGAAATTCGTAGTTCCCGCTTCATTCATAGTAATTACTGACTATGTACGATTATAGAAAATTTACATTTTACGAGTTGTTTAATATTTTTGTGCATAATTTTAATTGTGTGTTATCTACTTGTTGTAAAAAGTCAGGAACATATTTATATTTTATCAATAAGTTCCTCCCTTTTTTGCAAGCAGGAAGTGACACACAGTGAAAGTTAGATGCCAGCGTATTAAACAACTAGTAGATNTTTAACATTGCATTTCTTATATTGGCAGAAGGTATGGGTCAGTAATGGAAAGGGGGTTGGGGAAGGGGAGAGAGAGAGATAGAGATAGAGATAGAGATAGAGATGGAGAGAGAGAGAGAGAGAGAGAGATCATTGTGGTGTTATCAGTTTTTGAGCCTTAAACTGTATTCAGCATTGATTATTGAAATTTCTGTTTTGGCAAGGCACAGTATATCACTCAGGTGGTTGAATAACTGTAATATTAACTGAGTACTTTTATTTGTTTACCATTTGAAATAAATGGGAATATATATTTTATTACCTTCTAACAATTACTACAGAAGCAATATTAATGCAAGCAGTCAAGCGATAATCGTCTCTAAAATATAATTATACAATGTTCTATGCTTTAACAAAGTCACATTTTCAAAAATTATTCTTAAGTGTAACCAATGAAAAAAAAAAGTATATAAATCTAAAATGGCGACCTAACTGTAGACCTCCAGCAGAAAACGTTTTATTAAAAAAACCGTCCAACGTGTCTGAGTGAGTTCTGCTTACGAATAGCATTTAAGAAACGTTACGCGTCTGTATACGTTTTTCAGTTCCTCCATTTCTCTCTAAAGCATGTTTTTGCGATAGTGGAAATGACTCAAACAGGTGTTTTCACGTATGAACATTCCTGTACAAAGCATTAAAAATAGAATAGGGACGCGCATCAAACCTTTATTGTTATTATTACGTCATAAAATGGTAGGGTCTCCTCTGAAAGGTTCATAGAGGCACGTTATGGAGGGGAGGACTGCACGCCAGTCCAGTGCTTTGCGCGTAGAGGCGACGAGAGAGCTGATGCGCATGTCCCGGTCGCCCCTAGCGCCTCCCGCACTCAGACGTGCCTTCAACCAGGCGGCCACCTTGAGTGGCGCGCCCGAGGTCCAGGAACGTCAACAGCGCGGCAGGATGACGTCGGCGCCACGCCCGGGGCGAGTGGGGGGCGACTCCCAGGGGCAGTTATCACGTGCACGTGTAATGATCTCCCGCGCCGACCCGCCATCTGTGCCACCAGCGGCAGCACATGAGCGCGACCCGTAGCTGACCCCGCCATATCTCGTCGTCACTTCTGTTTGTTTTTCGATCGACTTCGGATAAAGAAAGCTCCGTCACCGATATGTATATATGACGGGACGGCCGCGGCGATTCGGCTGAGTTCAGTTTGCGACAGGCGGCTTGGGTGACGTCGAGGATCCCTCTCGTGAGTTGACGGTAAGTCTTCGCCGCCGACGTGAGTCACCCCCCTGGCGCGGCCGTTCACACGTAACGCCGACGAGAAGGCGTCCGTCGTCGACTACACTCCGAACTTGAATGAGCGGAAACGGAGCCAAAACATTGGCACCCAGTGAAAATGTTACCCACTGGCAATCAGTGGCAGATAACTGATAATAACCACGACTGAATTTCACTGATTTAGACAGGATGATTCTAAAATCATGGGACAAACATTGAGGGGTGGTAGAGCTCACTAAAACAAACAATTATTGTATAGGAATATATGGGCGGAAGTGACGCGTTGAGGCACAAACACAAAAACATAACACATTAACGGAAACATAAAATGTTCATTAGCAGCATACTTAACGAGTGATTCCGTACAGAAAATGTTAAAACAGTTGCTGGAAATGCATCCACCAACAGTCACGCATGCTTGGCGACCTCTACATATGGCGTGATTGGCTGACAATGGTGGCGATAGTTGAGGGCAGTCAAACGGTGCGCCAGTTACCTGCTGCATCAGCGAACAAAGCATTTGCGCTTGAGAGTTCGGCCGTGATGGGTGATTTTACGAATAGCGAAAAGGCAGACATTCATCTAATGTGTTGCATTTCATGTGTTATTTTCGTGTTTGTGCCTCAACGCGTCACTTCCGCCCATATATTCCTATACAATAATTGTTTGTTTTAGTGAGCTCTACCACCCCTCAAAGTTTGTCCCATGATTTTAGAATCATTCTGTATACGCTTTCCACTAAATGTCGAGAATTCCACCTCCACAAGTCATTGGTTCCCGGTTCATTCGATTCATTCGCCAGTCATCGACTTCCGGTATTTGACATTTCACTGCCTGATATCACTGATTTGGGGCGTCTTTTTTTTTTCTCACAGGAATGTCTTTCTTTCTTACTCACGATTGTTGCGTATTCTGCCGCAGAACGAGCGCGTGATATGAAACACCGGTCTCTACAAGCAGACGTGATCACGTCTCGGCTTCGCTGAAACTTAATGCCACGAAATTTCCCTTTGTAGCGAGTAGTACACAGCTGTAATCTTATATCGTCTCCACTTTCCTCTAATGCGCACTCGTGTCTTCATTGCGGCTTTTCGACTTAAACTCTTTTGTAACTCGCCAAATTTTTAAGTTAAAAAAATAAAACGGATACTATTTAATTCCTCACGATCAATTTGTTTTTTGGGAATATCTTGGTAACAAATATCCTTGAAAAAAAACTTGATTTATTTGGTTTAAGAAAAGAGTACAAATGGTACACCGTTTACAGCTACTGTGTGCACACTACTGGTACCTAAAATAAATACGATGTGAGCTCTTCGGAGAGAAAATAACGCTTGTGGTAAAAATAGAACAGACAGTGGAAGCACTCACACCGGTTCACGCGCAAGTAAGCACAAACAAACACGGCTATTCATTCACGTAACTTGAGCGACCTGTTCATCCACTGTTCTTTTTTTTTTCTCCAAGCAATTAAATATATGTGAAATTAAATAATTTCAAACCTGCCTAATTAATTTCCACACAAACCAGTGCACGTTCTTGAGTGTGAAATAATGTCAATTAACACGCTCAGAAGAAGTAATCATATTCAATTCACGGTTACTTCCAACGTTTGCGAAGCCTTGGTGAAGTTACACTTCCAGGATATTCCTCCGCCTCATACATGCAATGCTTATCCGAGTCTAGAAAATGGCACCAGAGGGACAACGCACCACATTCGTGCGCACTCAGTGTAGTAATATTTTGCATAAGAACTATTTCTTACCAGGCGTTACCAACACGCCTATTTTATCCCTGTTTTGATTCATACCAATTAAGAACGAAATATTATAACTTATAGATAAAATATAAATAAAATTTTAATTTAACCAGAAATAAGGTACTTTAACGTTAACACAAGTATAAAACGCTTCTGATGCATAGCACAGTTAGGAAAGAAACCAAACGCGTCATACATGGTGTGATTTTTCAAAAGCTTGATTCCAAAAGTGCGGAGAAACCGCGAATAAACTATAGTTTCGATTACCGTGGTGGGGGTGAGCAGTCGATTGTTCGAGTTTCAAAATTCCGCTGTTGACTGGCGCTTGCAGATATCACCTTTTGCCGGAACATTGCTCACGAAGAAACGCTCGCGAACACACAAAAATAAATGTAAATAAATAAAACGGAACACTCAATTTGTCACCCATACGATTGAAATGATTTTGCTTCTAACGACTTTTTTGAAGAATCCTGCACAGTTTCCCTTCGTCGGCTGATACCAAGAGCACTTGGATAAAGAGTAGCGGGATATCAGAGAATTCTTGAGCATATGAAATCGTGGAAATATCAAGTGACGCCCGGGCATCTTTCACGCCAGAAACAGCAGCGTTTCTGCATTTCACAGTCGAAACCAGTAGTTTGCCAAACTGCTGTTAACTGTAAACTGCTGTTCTAGAAGGCCGATACGAGTACCAACTTCGATGCTTTAAAATTCCAGGAGCGGTTTGATGAAATAACGAAACTGCCCCGGGGGAGGGGGCGGAGGAGAGAGAATACGGAAGCAAATAACGCTTATCCACAAAATTTAGGTTAAACAGCGTGTCAGATACGCACACTGTGGTTTGCGATGAACTCGAACAAATGTAAACATTCCACCACGAGCGGTTATTTTCAAGTGTATTGGCACGCCGCGCCACAGTTTACCTTAAATCGAAGATGGCGTTACGAGTTTGCTTCACTTCTGAACAATTAGTAGGTCGCTCATGCTTCTCTCCATTTCGTGAATGCCTGTTATGGAATTTTGAGACATGTGTGTTCGTGGTGGTGTGTTTTAACACTTGTAAATTTGTTCTTGATGTAAACTACTGTTATAGTAGGATTTGGAATAATTCAAGCCTTTTTATCTCTCGCGTGAAATTCAAATTTCAGGTGTTGCAAACAATAAATATTTTTATTGGTGCTATGCTTGCGATGACATATAAGTTGTTTCGTTATCACCACCAATAAGCTGTAGGCTTTGTGTTCGGTGATCAGTGACGTGAACCAATCGTAACGTAGAGCGGTAACACAGTTTAGGAACCAGTTACCCCCAGGAGATATTATTGGGCAGTGAACCTCACAGAGCACAGTACCGGGAAAATATAACCCTGCTGTCCAACATGTAGAAAATTGTCCGCACTGGGCACGAAAGGGTTAATAAAGTTTAATAAAGACGAATTATCGACACTGTGTTCGTGTAATAAATAAAATAAAATAATAAGGCGCGGAGAAGCGCGAACATTTTAATCACTATGTTTTATAAACACCTAAAGGTATTCCTGGCACAGAGTAGAATATTATACAGACGCGAAACAACCGCTTGTACCGCGAACTCCGGCCGCACACGCCAGCAAAATGGCGTCGCTGGCCAGTGAAATGTTTGGAGCGCCGTTCGCCAATCAGCGCCCGGTAACCTACTTGCCAGCCGGCAGCCCCAACCAATAGGGAACCTTTCGCAACATGCAATAGCCAATCGGGTACAAGATCCGTTCTCAGATCCTCGCGCAGCCAATCAGAGAACGTTACGCCCACATCAAAGGAACTGCCAAGCCATTGCGTCACTGTGCGCTTGTCCACTCTGTTCCCACCACGCATCAAACTATTATTTTTTAAATGATTATTTTTTTGGTGTT
The DNA here is from genome assembly GCA_002778355.1 of Clitarchus hookeri. Classification (NCBI taxonomy): domain Eukaryota; kingdom Metazoa; phylum Arthropoda; class Insecta; order Phasmatodea; family Phasmatidae; genus Clitarchus; species Clitarchus hookeri. Next base: position 15,634 of record NQII01010027.1, read on the forward strand.
AAATATATTCCGTAATGAATAAGAACCTGCAATCTCAATGCTGTCTTCTACGCTGGATTTTGTTTGTATTAGCGTAGCCGTAATGTAGATGAGTGCGTATTCCTGTGTACGCTACGCTGTTGTAGGATGTTCACGGTTGTTTGGGCGCTTTTGAAATCAACCTTTGAAAAATGTCACTGCCGCTACCGGCATATAATTTCATGAGCACGTTGACTGGTATGCGGCCAGTAAAGTTGGTACCNCTACGCTGTTGTAGGATGTTCACGGTTGTTTGGGCGCTTTTGAAATCAACCTTTGAAAAATGTCACTGCCGCTACCTGCATATAATTTCACGGGCACGTTGACTGGTATGCGGCCAGTAAAGTTGGTAACGACGCGACGGAGAGAATGTAGTTCCATGTCTTAACGTAGAGTTAAAATAGTTAGGCGAACGCTTGTGAATACAGAAATTATTTATTTTTCCCTTGTGCTTTTTTTAATGAATATGAGTGTAAGAATGAGCAAATTGGTATTATGTTTACTTTTGAAATAATTTTCTAGCTTCGCTTGGCCGACACATGAATAAAGTGATGAGGCACACGGCAATGCTAATTATACATATGGCGGAAGAATACGCAATATAGATCCTATGCAGGGCTTTCAGAAGTACTCAGTTTACCGTGAACGGCCTTTACTAGGGGAAGTTCGTGCTGTGCTCGGTACCATCTTTACAGCAAAATTAGACCACCACTGTAGCGGCTCTCTGAGCAAAATATTTATAGAACTAGCCCGGCCACGCCTTGCTATGGCATTAATAACTTTGGTTCTATTCATTTCTGTGAAATTAATTGAAAGAATCATATATATATGTATATATATATATTTATAAAAGTATATGTATATATGTTAAAAAAAAATATTGAGAACAACAAACTGAAATGCTCAAACAGACAGTTGTCAACAAAGGCGCTTCCTGACGCGAAAGCATGGTAAAAATGACCTTTTTGCAGATTTTAGTACCTTTGCAGGTAATACAGATAATAAAGAAAGGCGTACAAACATTAGTGGGAACGAAAGGAAGGTTTATAAAAAAACAGAATGAAAATTGGTTAATTTTTTCGGGAGTTATACGCGTCCGAACAAACGGACACAACATATATCTAATATATAAAATTCTCCCGTCACAGTGTTAGTCACTGAACTCCTCCGAAACGGCTGGACTGATTTTTATGAAATTTTTTATGTATACTCGGTAGGTCTGAGAATAGATTTATATCTATTTTTTACACCCCTAAGTAATAAGGGTGGCCACCCCCAAACAATTTTTTTTATTGTTTGAACAAAATTTTTATTTTTTATTTTTTTATGATGTGGCATCAAAAAATACATACCCTCCTAAATTTTCACCCTTCTACCACCAACCCTTATTTTTTTATAGCGATATTAGTAATTTAATAAATTTTACCCTAGGTCGATAACTGATCAATTATCATCGATCATTTATCGATCTAGGTTACAATTTATTCCCACCAGGTGTCTCCCAGTGACATAGCAAAACAACGTTTGCCGGGTCAGCTAGTATATATATATAGATAAGTGGAACAAGTCCACACTCTGAGTAGATGGACCTTGGTGTTAGTTCAAAGTAGGCTCACTGACTGACTGAGCGGTCTCCTTACATGCTGAGCGCTCAGTGCCGCAAGTACAGGAGGACGCCAAGTACGGGACAGTTTCTCAAACTTGCACTTTCCGTGAACGTAAAGGCTGGAATCGCAGAGCACGCAAGGTGTCGCTGATAGTGCATTCCAACGCTCCCAGTCGAAATCTGTGGGCGTTCAATATTTTCANCGCAGAGCACGCAAGGTGTCGCTGATAGTGCATTCCAACGCTCCCAGTCGAAATCTGTGGGCGTTCAATATTTTCGCCGTGTAGGAGAAATGCATTAACCATCGCATGACTGACACCAATGTTAGTTTGATTTCAGTTCTATCGTCATTTGTCGATAGCTCGCTATATTAATGTTCGGCTTCGCCCAAATTCTTCGTTTTCATGCCGTAATTTAATTTTCAAGAGGTATTGTAGGAAATATTTAATTATAGAAAATTTACAATATACTAGTTGTTTTATGCACATCCACTGCATAAGCACGATGGCCTAGTTACAATGTGTATAACGCTGGCTACGTTCCCTTGTTTATGTCGCTATATTTAGTGCCGGAGAAATCAAAGTTGGTGTAGTTGGTAACGGTTTTTCCTCAAAAATATTTTTTTTTTTCGTTAGAGCTGAGACGTTTTTAAAATACGAAATTAATTACGTTCCAACTTTTACTGTTAACGTCACTTAAAAACATTTCGAAATGCTCGTAATTGCGATGTTCCAGAAATAAACAAAGAAAATATCTGGCCGGGAAACAACACCAGTACGCACATTTTCTTGTTTCATAAACAATTTTCTTCGTTGACGGCGTCGTGACGAAGTGGAACATCCGAGACTTCTAACTTGTAAACACTGTAGACACGTTAGGAACAATCAAAGTTAAACCAGATTGAACTATTGTTGTCACTAATAACATGTTTAGGGAAGTGTTTATCAGTACGCGCGATTGTAGTTCGTCGGATTGATTTCACGTAGTGTTTAACTCGCGTGTGTATTACTGTGTTGTGTTTCTGAAATGCTCGTGTCAAATGTGTTCGTGCCCCGAGGTCACCGCTTGACTTTGCGAATCAGCCTTTCAAAAACGCTCCCCCCCGCGAGCACGGCAGTGAATTAGGAAAAGCAGTTTTTAACGTCTTTTTGAATATGAAATGTTTATGCAACGTGCCTAGCGCTCGTGGAAACATGCAATTAGTAAATAAGTTTATACCAGTAGCCGCGTGATCCATTTAGAACTTTAGTTAGTTTCTGTTTCGCACTATCACGTGATCGAGACCTGGACAACAGCCGTTAATTCCGTGATGATGTTAGCGTTCACGTGAGCGGGAAGTGTAGGCGGTGAACAGCGAATAGAAACTGCCTAACTTTTGAAGGTCGTCCAGTTGAAGACGAACCCACCAAACCTTCATTTTAATACAGCTAATGCTAAAACTTCCAAAGACACAGGCCAACGGTAACATTATAATGGTGATCAGAATGTGGATGTACTTTTAACTCTCTCCGAACATGCCTCTTCTGATGTTTTCTTTCGTTGAACTGGCAGTGCGAAGCTTAAGAACCACCTGGCGTCATACTGATACGTGATTTCCGTAACTTTCGTAGTAGTCGTGTGTGGGAATTCCTGCAGTGGTTGTAACGCTGACTTTTCAGAGGTTGGTAACACTTCGTTCTGCTGTCTGCTCTTTTTTGTTCCTTACCTTTATAAAACCCGTGCCTTTCAGCTTGTGGAAATTTTTTGCTTTCAACATTAACTAATATAAATGAGGCTGTGACGCAATGTATGATCTCAGTAGAGTGGCCGATTCGCAGTTTGACCTGAGTGTAAGAGTTGACGGTGTGTTTATGGGGATAAGCGAATTTAAACATTTTTCCGGCTTTGCCCAGTGAATTTTTCAAGCAAATTTCACCGTCATCAAAACGCACATCTGCAAAGTCCTCGTATAGCTGCTGACCGTTGACAGTAAATTAAAATGGAATAACTTGATTCTTCTTTGATATTGTTTAAATCGTGAAAATACGTTAACTTAAACGGACACTAATTAGTTTCATAACTGAAAAAAATGTGTGTGCTTTTCTAATAGAATTGTGACTAACGTATGAATGAACTAGCACGACGCACTACACAAGTTTACTTAATATTCTCAGTTTCATATAACTTCAGTAAATGTTGACAATTCTCGAAAAGTAGCGCGACCACGATGTATCTCTCCGCCACAGCTTTCCCGTGTGTAGGAAACGATGTTTGTAAACAAACTATACGTGTCCAATGGCATGCATTGAAAGCCTGACAACTTCAGTCTGGCGCTGAAGGCTACCGTGCCTGATTTCTTTTACCAACTATTTACTTTTATTGTTTTTATTATTAAGTAGTATGCTAGTTAGGGTTTGTTTTATTCTATTGTTGGGGAGAAGAACCCTAGTTTATCGTCTTTCGTGAGACAGGATTGTTTTGCGGCTCTTATTCATAAGTATCAATTTGAACTGCTCATTGCTTTGTTGATGTAGTACAAAACTTTTCTCATACGGAACTAACATTCAAGTTACTATAACTCGAAAGTTGTATCGTCGAAAGAGCAAAACGCGATCAATGTGTCGCTGGTCGTACCGACGCGAGAAATGACTTTTAATTATCAGAGAAGTTAAACCCGCAAATAAATATAGTTGGTTTTTTTTTTTTATAAAATGAACTACAGTTAAAAGGGCGTTTAATTAGGCCCCGTGCGTTTCAAAACCTCCCGCAAGAACAAATCCGCGATATATATGTCGCTATTCATACCGATGTGAGAAATGTACATTGTAAACATTTGTGCCGTGACACAAATAATACACATACAAAATTAAGTTGTGATGCATATAGTTAACCAATATAAATTCGAAAGTGTGTTTGGATGTTTGTTTGTCCTTCTTTAACGTCGCAACCGGGCAACAGATCGACGTAATTTCTTGCACAGAAATAGTTGGACGGCTGAAAGTTGATATTGGCTACTATTTATCGCGAGAAAATATCTCAAAAAATTTACTTTCGTAAGTCGGTTTACCGTACGCGGACGTGGNCTTATTTAAAAAAAACCTAAACAATTCCGTAGTCCATGCGAGCAGAGCCGCTGGCACAGCTTGTAAAATATACATGAGAAAACAAAGCAGCGCCCTTGATTTTAGTACATAGCAACTTGGCAATTAAAGAGCGCTGTAGACAATTATATCTTTATTTTCAGATGCACACAAAGATTAAAACTTGACATGAATATAATAAATTGCTCGATTAAATATTATTTTAAAACTATTATTATCTGCAGAATACAATTAAAGCAATATAATACTAGACTGGTAATAAGAGCAATTAAAACAGGAGGGCAGCTTTATGAGCCCAGTAAAACCTCCTTTTCATAAACCAACACGTTAAAATATTCATTTAAAAATAGTATATAAAATTCTTTAGCTTGTCGTGTTAAAATATGCCAATCGAGTTTTAACTTAAATCNTATTCATTTAAAAATAGTATATAAAATTCTTTAGCTTGTCGTGTTAAAATATGCCAATCGAGTTTTAACTTAAATCATATATTTCAGCAAATTTCCACCAAATTTATCATGCAACCAGTCCTATGGAAGGCCACCTAAAATATTTTATAAATTAGATTTTTATTTTTAAAGTCGCGGTATGATTCTNTATTCATTTAAAAATAGTATATAAAATTCTTTAGCTTGTCGTGTTAAAATATGCCAATCGAGTTTTAACTTAAATAATATATTTCAGCAAATTTCCACCAAATTTATCACGCAACCAGTCCTATGGAAGGCCACCTAAAATATTTTATAAATTAGATTTTTATTTTTAAAGTCGCGGTATGATTCTTCTGATGTTATTTGCATATTTTTTTGCCACCATCAAATAGTCTTGGTGTAGCTACTGTGCGCACTCAACTCAATCTTCAGCCATTTTGAATAGTGCGGACAGTCAAATAATTACTGTTATAAGCTTACGTCTTAACTCAGGAAATTTTTCGAGCTATTACGATTCAATCTTGTGGGTAATTACTTCTGCTTAAGCATTTTTTTTTAAACACAAACAATCCTGCTTTCTAAAATACACTGCTCAAAAAAGAAATTTGGTCGCATCTTTAGATGTTCCGAACTACGTCGTACGGATGAATCCACGCGTTACATCGTTCAGATGGTCGTCTGCGAGTCTGAAGAAGACGTGGGGTGGCGATTTCATGCGACAGCTGTACAATCTACGGCTTCTTATGAATGTGGATCTGATATGGTGTGGGGCAGGCATTAAGTCTTGACACGAAAACAAATCCCCTGATCATTCGCAATCGATCCTTAACCAGCTCGACGGTACGTCGACGAGATCTCAGTGCCACGTCCCATTCCTCAAGCGAGGCAACTTGGAGAAAACGCAGTGATAATGTGTGATGATACCAGAACACTCGATGCCAACATCGTTCAGAGATTCCTGCAAGAGGGCATGCAGCAGTCCCGACATGAATCCGTTCGAACAGATCTCGGATGCGCAATCCGAGTGATAAATCCACCAGCCCAAACACCACAAGTCCTTGAAGACGGCCTTCTGGAGGAGTGGGGACGTCTGCCTCGACTGAACGCGCGTCGCCGTGTCAGAAGCACGAGAAGGTGTTGTGAAGCTGTTATCCATGCGAGGGCTGGCAATACACCTCATTAAGGCGCTTAACTACAACGTAGCCGTTTTGGTGTACGACCCGGGACCACTTTGTTTTTTTACACGTGCAATGACGTCATGTGTTGAGTGTCCAAATAACGCTTTTCATGTCAATCCTTAACTGTTGCAAATAAGATGGCTTGTTTTCACTGCGTNTGTGTTGAGTGTCCAAATAACGCTTTTCATGTCAATCCTTAACTGTTGCAAATAAGATGGCTTGTTTTCACTGCGTGTCGGTTTTCATTTCAACACGCATGCGTATCATGGGGGTATGAACATTTAAAGACGAGACCCAAATTTCGTTTTTAAGCAGCGTATCTCTTCAAAGTTTCATGCATATATAAGTAGAGGAAAGTAGGGTAGTTAGTTATATATAGGCAATAACTTCGTTATTCATTACTTGCCAATTGACATTCCTAAAGTGCTTACAAGGGTTAACAAAGAAGAAGTTAAAAAGTAAACGGAGGTAGCTGTATGCCAACTTTTCTTATNCCTAAAGTGCTTACAAGGGTTAACAAAGAAGAAGTTAAAAAGTAAACGGAGGTAGCTGTATGCCAACTTTTCTTACCATCATTTGTGAAGGAGACGTCGACACACAGCTGGGCTTCTGTAACCTACGAACACGCATTACGAGTGAATGTGGTNCATCATTTGTGAAGGAGACGTCGACACACAGCTGGGCTTCTGTAACCTACGAACACGCATTACGAGTGAATGTGGTTTGTTTACACCGAAAGCCAGTGAACGTGCACTACTGCGCAAGTCATCCGCCATTACTAAATAGCTAGAAAACACAACTGTGAGACGTCGTTTGTTCTCGGTCTGCTTATCGCTCCAGGAAGCCGGACAGCCTTGTAACAGTTCTAGCAGAACAGGCCGAAGAGGAGCGGAAACATACACAGACAGAGAAGCAATCATCTACATTCGCGTTACTACACGCTGCAAGTTGTAATATATTGCCTTCAATCTCTAATAACTGCTGCAGGAAACAAAAAGCACTATAACAAATATTTCAATAAACCTCCCAAACAATAATTGAAGTCATTAACCTACACTGAGAAAAAGGCTTGTTCCAGGCAATAAAAGACTTGTTTGTATAGGGCCAAAACTAAGTGAGTCATATTAAGTTGCCCCAACAAGTTAACAAAATTTGAAAAACCAAAAATTAATTTTGTTCATCTGACAAAATACACGCTTGAATAAATAAAAACTCTGTGTTGGGTCCAATAAAAATTCAGTTGAATCAAATGTATTTTATTTGTTTTGCCACTCATTTGATTGTCTTCGTTCGAAAATACATTTCGAGAGTTGAGTTGGTAGATTTGGGCAGCTCTTAACAACGAGGTCTTGAGAGCTGATAATGATGAAATGAGGTGAGAATGGAGCAGCGCCGGAATGCAAGGGCGCGGGGAATGAGAGCTCCTCGAGNAGCTGATAATGATGAAATGAGGTGAGAATGGAGCAGCGCCGGAATGCAAGGGCGCGGGGAATGAGAGCTCCTCGAGAAAACCCGCCGACCAGCAGCATCGTCCGGCTCGATTCCAGCTTGCGAATCCGGGATTTGCCAGGCCGGGGATTGAACCCGGTTCACCTTGGTGGGAGGCTAGTAGTCTAACCGCTCAGCCACCGCGGCCCCCTTGCAGCTCAAGAGTTTGTTTGCATTTTTTTTTGTGACGATTAGGATAGTAGCAGTGTTTGTCAGTGCATTTATTGATTGATAATAATGGTATACACATCCTAATAAAATAGGTTCAACAGGAAACTAAAAAGTAAAGCTTTAAAACTTGAACTATTTACGACACGCGTTGTCCAATAATTGAATACATTTATTTTAAAACATTCCAGTTCCGTCGATCGTCACTTAGTTAAGGNTTTTTTTTTGTGACGATTAGGATAGTAGCAGTGTTTGTCAGTGCATTTATTGATTGATAATAATGGTATACACATCCTAATAAAATAGGTTCAACAGGAAACTAAAAAGTAAAGCTTTAAAACTTGAACTATTTACGACACGCGTTGTCCAATAATTGAATACATTTATTTTAAAACATTCCAGTTCCGTCGATCGTCACTTAGTTAAGGTTGCTAAGGCGTAGAGCTAGGGTGCAAATGGTTCAGGTTAGAATTTCGCTCGGGCTACCAATATGTTTTTTTTTTTTGGTTAACCGAAACTGTCTAATGTACGTAGGGCCAAACAAATTTTTTAGTTGCACCAAACAAATATCACAGTTTGGAGCAAATCAAATAAGAACAAAAACAAAATAATTTCTTTTCAACAACAAAATATTACATTGGCCTTGTACAAACAATTACTTTGTTTGCGCCAAACGAACTTTCTTTGATTCGACAAAACATTTTCTTCAGTGTTCACACAACATGGGAAATTCGCCATACATTAAGGACCCCGTCTACCCGGTGCTTGATCTGCAACGCAGAGAGTTTTAAATCCTGTTTTTTTTTTAACGAAGCTATTAAACGTGCCCCCAGTATGTTTACCCACGAAAAGACATCGTACCCCAGACGTGGAGGGAACGGTACTTTGAAGTTACCACGCATGCTGTAAATATTATTTTGGAGCCCTCCAGTGTAATTGAAAACGCCTTTTTCAGACTGCCGTATCTAAAAAAAATACTAGCCGGACACGAGTCAAACTACGATAGGAGCCTGTGTTGAACTTTGATACAGACTTTTCATCAATAAAACGATAGGGTCACAGTTGAAAGTCCCGTGGGTACGCGCAGCATTACAAGGACACTGCACGCCAGTTCAGAGTCCTGCGCGTAGCGGCGATGGCGCTCTTGTAGCGCGTGCCAGTGTGACCCTTATAGCTCCCGCGCTTCTCGGCCGAAAAACAGGAGAAAAACGACGGAAGCAAGCGAGACCCTTAAGCTACAAATATAGGAATGTTGCTACACACAACTGAGAACATCACTACGTGTTTGACTCTCTCCTCAGCATATGTACGAAGGCTACGGTACATGTAGGCTACATGTAAAATGTGTACTTTCTCATTACGCGTACACCCTAAAAAGTTTCTAGCAAATTTTCTGTATAGCAAAGAAAGGCATTTCTTAGAGATGGTTTTGTTTACAGTAAAACAATTGCTTTAATCCAATGATAAAGTTACAGAAACAAAGACTTCCTGCCAATAAATAATTTTCTTTAAACATTTTGTTTTGTGTCAACATTACTGTCCGTTATAGCAAAGAAATAAACCATTTTTGAGCTGCTTTTGTTGACAATAAAAAGATATAACTTTGTGCCAAAAGAAATGGTTTGGCGGTATTCAAGGTCTTCTGCCGCACATCGTAGTTTGCAGTACGTAATTGCAGTTGCTATTGATGTTTCTGCCAACACATTTGTATTCGTCCGAGAGAAAATAATATTTACATTTATCAGTTTCTCTTGGACGAATGAAAATGTGTAGGCAAATATAAACAATACGTATTTTATCATAGATTCAGGATGCCAGCACCCGAGTATCGGGTACCATTGTATATCAAGTACCATTGATACTTAATTAATATGTTGTGTGTATGGTGTATAACACATAACATGTGATTTATTTGGCCAAAGTTAACTAGGCGCATAGAAACTTGGGCTCCCATACNGTATGGTGTATAACACATAACATGTGATTTATTTGGCCAAAGTTAACTAGGCGCATAGAAACTTGGGCTCCCATACTTCGAAAATTTTCTACTTTTCGGTGCTTATTTTGAAAACTATAATCAACTGACTACAGGTGTTTTCATTTATGAGGTCCTTATGTGGAGCTCTTTCAGATAATGGAATAAAAAGTTATCGTGAAATACGGTCTTAATGACACGGCTATTTCGCGGATTCATTCTGCAACGAGCTATACGCCACAGATCTGTGTGTACTCAAGCCTTAGTTGTTGATTGGCTGTTGCACCAGTCCTACCACTGACCGTATAACATGGGATTCGATCCTTGCTTTCCCTCACACATTTTTTATTGGCTGAAATTCGTTCCGGACGCGTCTAACAAACTGTGGTACCACGAAAGCAGAAGCTCAGATTTGCATGTGGTTGAAGTTAAATGTGTTTTCAAATTAATTCATTAAATGTCTGGGTCTCTAGATTTAGTACTTCAAAGCGCTAAATGACAGTGTATTCTGTTCGCGGTATCTTCACACTTCTTGAATCAAACCTTTGAATTAATTACCCCATTCATTACGTGTCTGGTTGTTTCATTACGTGTCTGGTTGTTTCATTACGTGTCTGGTTGTTTCCTAAATATGTCGCGGATCTCAAGCGTTTTATACTTGTGTTAACATAAACGTGCCTTATTTTTTGTAAAGTTAAAATTTACTTATATTTTATCTATAAGTTAAAATATAAAAACAGAGAGAACACAGGTGCGTTAAGTGTGTCGATAATGCCCAGTAAGAAATACAGTAGTTCTCATGCAGAATGTTGTTAAACTGAGCGCGGACAAATGCGGTCCTTTTCGTGTAATTTTCTANGAAATACAGTAGTTCTCATGCAGAATGTTGTTAAACTGAGCGCGGACAAATGCGGTCCTTTTCGTGTAATTTTCTACGTTTACTTAAGTTTTGTTTGTATGTATGAGGTGGTGGAATGTAGTGAGAGTGAAAAATTCAGGAGGGCTTCAGAAAAGTTGGAAGTGATATGAATGGACTATAAGTGTGGTTGGTTGGTTAGGGACGTGTCGGTTGTGGAGTAATCGTGTCTCGGTGTGTGTGCAGGACCAACAACATGGTGCAAGAAGTGATTGCGCCTCTCATCGTCGTGTCCAACCGCCTGCCTTTTGTGCTGTGCAGGGGCCCGGACGGCGAGCTGCAGAGGAAGCCCAAGTGAGTAAACCACCTACTGAAGGAAAGATAGCTGTAGACGATGATGTACCGGGGAAATGTCCTACTCACATGTCTGCAACATTTCTCTCCTTACGGGNCAGTACTCGGTTATGAACACTACTGAAAACTGCAATTAAAAAATTATCGTTATCAAGCGTTAAATAAAAAAACTTTCATTTAGTGTACACGTTATATGATATAATTAATGAAGTTCCTGGAGTTTTAGAAGTCTCGAATTAATTGTTAGAGATGTTGAATAGCTATCAGATCCGAGGACACGTAACAGTAGAGTTAGAAAACATTTCACACACACAGGCACATTAAAAAAAACATTCTCAATTATTTCCGNACACAGGCACATTAAAAAAAACATTCTCAATTATTTCCGTACATAAAATTCGTAAGGAAACTGAATTAAAATCTGATAGTTAATTTTAGTAGGAGAAGACGTGTTGTAGGCAGTAAGCGGGGTAGAAAAATAACGTAGAGAAGGGAGAGGGGGTGCTCTAGAACTGCAATCGGTTCAGTAGTTCCGGTTCGAACGTCAGTTCATTGCCATTTTTGTCGCTTGGAACACAAAAGCCACCTGCGCCTAGATACCGGTCCGTATCAGCCTGTTTGCTGTCCCCGGGTGTCAACATCGCTTATAAACACAGCCACGTAATAGAGCTGCCTAACGTTACCTTTGCTTCCTCGGCGCTGTTAGACAATGG